>JAAMXP010002178.1:0-10274 GCA_019693395.1 Ettlia oleoabundans | reverse complement strand
TGGGAAGGGGGACCGCGCGCGGGGCCAGGGTCGGTTCGGGAAACACATCCGCAACTCGCAGGCATGCACAAATGTTGCTTACAACTTGGGGGTACTTAGGGAGCAGGAGCATGAGATGCAGGCAGCGCTGTACTAGTCAGCTGCGCATGCATACACACCTGCGCGACCAGCTGCGCCCTTAGCTGGCTGCCGCGTGCCCAGTCGGGTACAGGCTTCTTGGGCTGATCATCGTCAGAATCATGGTCGCTCCTGCACACACACACAGGAACAGAATAGACATAAGCGGACAGCGCCAGCTGAGGTGGAGCAAGTGGAGCTTGGCAGGCAGGCTTGGCACCGTTGGATGCGGAAATACTTCCGACGCTCGGGTGGGTTACAGCTGCCGCATGCTCGCCACTGCATAACCAGCCATCAACCCCTGATACATGCCGCAGAGGCTATGCCTTAAGCTGCAATGCACAACATATGTGCCAATGCTCACTTGTAGGGAGAGATTTCATATGTTTGAGGCCTTGCGCGCTCCTGGCTGCCCGCACCACCAGCAGCGCCGCCCGCCCCAGCCGTTGGAAGAGCAGTAAGCGTGCCAAGCTTGTTTGCCGCCACACCGGGCTGGCTGCCACCCGCCGCTGCGGCTGCTGCCGCTACCTTGCTGCCGCCCAGCGCCAAAGGCTTGAGGTCAAGAGCGGGCTTGCTGCTGACAGAGTGGCCCGAGGCATTGCCTGCGCTGCCGCCGCCCTGCTGTGCTGCTGCCTGCTGGATTGCCGCCTCCTGAATGCGCTGCAGCCGCTGCTTGGCCTCCGCAAGGCTAGTGGGTACAGGCGCGCTGCTGTTCAGTGGCCGGTTCTCCCCAGCAGCCGAGGGCACTGGAGCGCCAGGGGCTGCCGCCACTGCACTGGCAACAGGACCCTTGCCGGCCACTGCCACCGGATCAGCGGGTCTGGGTGCCGCTTTGTGCGTCACTGCGGCTGCTGCGGCTGCGGCCACCTCCTCCTTCCGGCGGCGTGTGTCCTCCAGTCTCCGCTGCTTCTCCTCCTTCTCTCGCCGCTCAACCTCCTGCTGCTCCTTCCTGCACACATGCACTGCAGGTTGGAAAGGGTGCCGCAATGCTGCGAGCGAATGTTGCCCTGCCACTAGCAACGACCCTTTGCAGCACGAACGTGCTACAGCCTGGCAGGGCCGTGGAGCAGCAGTGGTGGTCACACATCATGCTGTGCACCACGTGCGCATCAAGCCCACAGCCCCGCTTGCCTGCGCTGTGCCGCCTCTTGCTCCCGCTTCAGGCGTGCCTCCTCCTTGCGCTTGGCCTCCTCAGCCACCCGCCGAGCCTCCTCCTCTTGCTTGGCCTGCAACATGGGAGGCGGCCGAAGGTGGCGGCTCTGACTGATACGCAGCAAACCGTGCATCCACAGCGGTGCTGCACGCTGCACATGCATCAGGAGGGCGCAGCTGTGCAGAAGTACCAGCAATGGCGATTTATCGGAGACTCCCCCACCCGCCCGCCCACCTTGACACGCTCCTGGCGCTGCCGCTCGAGCTCAGCCTTCTGGCGCTGCCGCTCAGCTTGCCGCTCGGCCTCCTTGCGGCGTGCCGCATCGGCTGCCTCCAGAGCTTTAAGCTGCACAGCAGACAAGGGGCGGGATGTACGGGGTGCATGTGCAGGGCGCAGGAGGAAGTTGAGGTGGGGTTGGACAGTTGATACGCATCACAAAGCTTGAGCAGACCCAACAAACAGATTGGGCAATGCTGACTGTGGGATGCAGTGGGATATATGCCAGCAGGGCCATTTGAGTTGGGAGCGAGGGACTGACCATTCCTGCAGCTGATCAGTTTGCAGCCTCACCTTCTGGGGCGGTTTCTTGGTGCCAGCGGCAGGCGGCAGCGGCGCAGGCTTGGACATGGGCAGGAAAGATCGGATGGATGCCACAAGGTTGGCGGTGATGCCCCCACCGCCGCCGGTGGCAGCACCACTGTTGGCCGCCTGCTGAGCCTGCTGCTCTTCAGTTGCATTGCTCCCACCTGCTCTATCCTCCTCAGCATACTCCTTCCCAGTGCCCAATCGGTCAGCCTCCGCAGCTGCGGCTGTGGCGGCAACAACCTGCTGCTGGTCTGAAGCGGCAGCTGCGCTGCTCAGCGGCACCCCCTCCTGTTCTGACGACCGCGCCACAGCTGCTGGTGCCTGCTGGGAGGATGCACTGGGCCCCTGGTCCTGGTCAGCTTCATCATGCTGCTCATTGGGCGCGAAACCCGCAGTTTGGTAGCCAGCTGAGGACACGCAGGGCATGCCACGCTGCTGCTGCTGCTCCTCCTCGCCAACAGCCGCCGCCTGTCCAGCCTGGCGCTCAGGCTCAGCAGCTGAGGGCTGACCAGGTGCATCCTCAGCTGGTGCAGCAACTGGCGGCTCTGCATCAACAGCAGGCGGGCTGGCAGTAGCAGGTGATGCCAGGGCCTGCTCAGCCATCTCCTGAGTAGGCGATGCCTCTGCCTGTCGCTGCTGCGTGGGTGATGGACCAATTACTGCAGCAGCTCCTGCAACCTCAGTGCCGTCAGCTGCATTGTCCGTGGTGATCTCAGCTGCTGCTATGGCAGCGTCTGCAACTGCTACAGCAAACTCCGCTGGCTGCAATTGGCTGGCCTCGGCAGCATCCGCCATGTCGGCATCGACTGCTGGCGGCGCCAAAGCCGCGTCTGCTGCCACTGTTGGAGCGGATGCAACCTCAGCATCCTGCTCCTCAGCTGCTGCAGCAGCAGGGCCCGTCTTGCCAGCCTTGCCATCCCGCCGGCTCTGCGTGGAGGTCTGCAGGCTGCCTGCTGGTTGTGTCGCGCTTTCCTCTTGCGCACCAACCTTGCGCTTGCGGCCACCAGCTGCCTTGCGCCCTCTGCCTTGCTTTGCTGAATGCTGCTGCTCCTCTTCCGCCTTCATACCTGCAGGTTCCTGCTGCACGGATGCCTCTTCGCTGGCTGCTCGCTCAGGCTCCGCCGAGGCAGCAGTCGCCTGAGCTGTGCGGCGGCTACGGGTGCCTCCTGCTGCCGCTTCGGCTGCATCCGCTGCTGCCGCCTTGGGTTTGCGGCGGCTGCGTGTGGCAGGGCCACTTGTGCCGTCATCTGCTGCTTCTGCTGCAGCCGCAGGCTCTTCCGCAGCCGGGGAAGGCTTTTCCGCCGGCAAGGCCTCTGCTGCTGGCTGTCCTCGGCGTGAACGTGCGCTGCGAGTTGCTGAGGCCACAGCCTGCTCTGGCTCAAGTTCTGAACTGGCGATCTCCTGCTGCTGCTTGCCGCGCCTGCCTCGCGTAGCTGGCTTTGCCGGTTCCCCAACTGCCACCACCCCCAACTCCGGCTCTGCAAGCATGAGAAGAGCATGTTGCGAGCTCCATAAACAGTCTGTCCGTGTATGCTGGATCTTGCTCCCACGCAATCCGCTCCTCTTGGAAAGAGCGTCCAGGAGGATACTAGGTCAATTTTTCCTGGCGTATGTGGCTGGCACCTGCATTAGGGTACTGCAGCATCTCTTGCGCGTGTGCCACTGACAACCCACCTGCCGGTGTCTCCAGGGGTTGCTCTACAGTCGGTTCCTCCTGACCAAGCTGCTTCCTGCCCTGTCTGATGGACCTGGGCGCGGTCTGGTCTGGCTGCTCGTCTGCATAAAGCGTGGATTGGTGCAACGCAGATCGCAGGCGCAAACCGTAAACCACAGATGTGCATGGGGGACAAGCAATAGCAAGCTCATCTTGCAGCCACCACCATGCAAACAATGCGACGCTATCAGGAAACAATGGGAGCAGTGTTAAGCAAACTCACCCGCTGGCTGGGCGTCAGGCTGTTCCTCAGCAGGCGACTCCTCTTGCTGCACCTGCTGCTTCCTGCCACGCCGACTAGGGCGAGGTGCTGGCTGGGGCGGCTGCTCTTCCACTTCTTGTGCTGGTTCTGCAGCAGAGGTGGGCAGGAGCAGTAGGGTATGCATCTTTCTTACATTTACAGACAAAAGGCAGGGCAACGGCTTGGCGCTGCAGTTTTGCAACGCATCATGAAGGCAGCCGCAACTCAGCCGGTCAGCACCACCCAGCCTGCACACATTCCAATCTTACCCACAGGCTCCTCCTGCACCTCCATCTGCTGCTGTGCCCGCTGCTGCCTGCCCCGCCTCCCACCACGACTGATGGGCTTGGCGGTCTGCTCCTGCGCCGCAGCCTCTTTTGAACGCACCAGGGCCGCTTGCTCAGGAGGATCGGCCTCGGCCTCGTCAACCCCCTTCTGGAGTGGGCTGGCAACTGCAGCCTTGATGCGTGTTTTTCTACTACGCGCCGGCTCAGCTGCCTGCGTTGCAAATCACATCAAATATTCAACAGAGGAATAGGTTCGTTGACGCCGAGGGCACAACAGCAGCCGGGGCTGAGCAGGCAGGCGGCAACAGCCAGGATGTGAGCGGCCGTCTGCACCTGCCCCTCCTGGCCCGCTGCGGCCGTGACCTTCGCCCCGCTTTCTGCATCAAGCCGTTGTTTCTTATAGGCCGGCGCCAGGGCAGCTATCTGCTGAGCCACCTCTTCCAAGGCGGAACGCAGCCAGCTACGGTGCTCCTCGGCCCGCGATTCTAGCTCCGCCAGCTTGTCATTGCCAAATAATCGCAGGCGCTCCAGCACCGAATTCAGGTTGGTGCTCATTTTGGCGCCAGGAGCGGTTGCCTCTCCCTCGCAGGCTGGTCCACCGAGATGACGCCACTATGCAGCAAAGGGCGCCCAGCGCCGGTAACAGCACAATCAGACGCGATTTTCTACCGCCTACAAAATCAAACGACCAGCTACCCGGTACAGGGAGTACTTATGCTGAGGAGCACACTGCCAGCCTAGGAGCCTTCCCTGGATGCAAAAACAAACTGTTTCAGATTGAAAACAATCTCTTACGCACCTGAAATACCATCGACCTAGCGCCCGCCATCTCTTTGCGCTCGGGCGGTGGGCCTACTGCCCTTGCCCGTGCACGGGCCATTCGAAGGCACCGAATCGCATGTTGCCAGCGGTGCTCCTACAGGCACTACTGTTTGCCTATGGGGCTGCGGCCTGGGGCGGGTGGGCCTCGGGGGCGGCTGCCCCAAGGTTTGCTGTGGTCCCGGCAGGTCAAGCCCGCGAGGGACGAGGTAACGGTCGGATACAGGCCCGGCATGCCCGGTTGGGAAGGCAGGAGTTGGGCGGGCACCCGCTGCTACAAAGCGTTTTCATCCCCAAGCTGGCTGTGGCACCCACTTCAATCTCTCACAAAGCTTCAGTGCAGGTCATCTGGACAGATTAGAGCAAGAAGCCAGCGCAGAAGGCTTCCTGGACCGCGTCCTTGGCACTAACTGCTTCTCACAGGCGGTAGCCCAGCTAAATGCCGACTGCCGCCGCATGGAGCAGGAGGCCAAGACGCGGCTGGCACTCAGCCTCATGAACTGCCAGCTGCAGGTAGGGTGGTGTAAGTTGGCTATCACCAGATATTTTGCACTAAAGCCAGTTGTACAGCACAGGGCAGGAATCACCAGCTGATGTGCCCAAATAATGCAGGTGCAGCAGGGGCAGACATTCCCTTGCCACCGCCGGCAGTCCATTAAGGAGTGCACGGAGGTGCTTTCAGACAGGGCCCACGCCCTGTTTGTGGAATTCCTCACCCACGCTGACACGTAAGTATGTGTGGTGCAGGGCATACGCCGGTGGGGACTGCTGCAGAACTGTCATGGCTGCGCATTCTAGCTCCCAATCCTACAGCATTGTAGTTCATCCGGGTAGTTGCCCAGCAGATGGCTCTATAGTATCCGTTGCTGGCCTGGAGACCTTCATGAAAAATCATTTATATGCAATGAAACACCCGCTTTCCCCGCCGGATAATGCAGCACGTGCCTGTACATCCAGAATCAGAACTTTGAGAAGTACACGGAAAACATGCTGGACAGGCTGGCAGAGGGAGCTGGCTTCGCGCGGCAGCAGCTGGCCGTCGTGGCCAAGACCACGGGGCAGCTGGGCAAGGACACATCTGCACTGCAGGCCAAGGCGGAGGCCGCGTTGCGCCTGCTGCGTCAGCACAGCGAGTTGGAGGAGGTACGCCCACAATGTTGATAGACTGTGATGTGCGGCAGCATGCAGAGGTCAGTAACTGCTGCTGTTGTAGACTGGCCTGGCTGTTGGGAGGGAAGAGGACATGCTGACCTCAGCGCCTGGCCTCAGCCCGCTGGTTCCCTGTGTTGTAGGAAGCCTTGAAGCTGCAGAAAGAGGCACGAGAGGAGGCGCAGTCCTTTTTTGAAAGCCTGGATGCCAAGCAGGAGCGCAACCTGGAGTTGCAGGTTAGCACGCCGTGCCCTCATCGTCTAGCTCTCCTTGTGTTCCCTTTGTTGCCAGGGGCCTCACCTAACCCATGTCTGATCGTCCCATTGGCACTACTCCTGAGCAGGATGCGTCGCTGAAGAAGCAGCAGGCGCTGGAGGAGGGGCAAGCTACCGCACTGCGCATGCTTGAGGAAGCGGAGGGGCACATGGGCGGCCTGTTTGAGCTGGTGGAAGCAAGGGCTGCCGACCTGGCAACGGCGGTAGCACTGCAAGCGGAGGCACAGAGCATGCTGACTGGAGAGCTGGGAGGCCTGTTGGACAGCAGCCGGGGGATCAGGTCGGCGGTGAATGTGGTGATTGGCTACCAGCAGCGTTCCGATTCAGGTGGGTGGATGGGCGGGCTGACAGATTGGGTGAAAGAGGGTTGCTGGAGCTGGGGCTGGCGAGATTGCCACATTTGTGAAGGTGTGGTACTTCCTAACTTTCCTTGGCTGCTTGTGCAATAGGCTAGTCGTCAGGCTTCAAGATGTGGTCATGCCATTCGGCTATGTGCAGTACTAATGCGGCTGCTGGGAAAGTCGTACACGCTGGAGGACGCAGCCTTCTATGCCACGGGGGTGCTGGCCGCCATGGCGGCGGGGGCCAGCCCAGCAACGGCACGGGTGAGCATCAGTGTGATTGAAGAATCTGAAAGGGCGGCTCCCATCAGCCTGCGCTGACCACATATCTGGCGATGTGGATGCCAGCAAGTATGACGTGCCCACTGGAAGGGCGCCTCCCTTTTATGCCTGCTTGCCCTCCATGCAGGCTAAGCTTCCCGTGATGGCGCTCATGGGTGTGAGCTTGTTAGGCGAACGGGTGCTGCTGGACCGGCTGCACATGCTCATGGAAATTGGTGATTCAGGGCAGGTGCGGGAGCGGAGCTGGTGTTGATCAGTGCTAACATGAAGGGTTAACTGGACGAGGATGTTGTTGACGAAGTAGCCTCAACATGTCACGTAGACATGCCTAACAACATGGCCCGACCTAACCGAAGCTAGCACCTTAGCTGCACCCGTCGCCCTGCTCGCCTTTTGCAGATTGTGATGAACCTGCACCTGCCATTCTGGCTCCAGCTGCTTTCCAGCATGCGGGCCCAGCCCCTGCAGCTGAACTTCAAATGGACAGTGCGATGGGTGGCAGTCGGGCTGGCGGCAGGCATCCTGCTCTTTTGCATGCTATCCTACCGAGACTATGAGCGGGACAGCTACAGGTATGCAAAGCAGATCGACCTTCCGGGTTGATGTCAAGTCTGCATTCAACGACATGTGCGGCAAATCAGTCGCAGGTTGCAAGATGCCTGATGCGAGACCCAGCCTGCTCAGTGGCCTGCGTGCAGGCTGCTGCGGCAGTTGGAGCAAGAGCAGCGTCTGCGCCACGAGGAGTATGTGGCACTCATCAACAAGCACAAGGTAGAAATGGCGGCCCTACTGGGGGGAGTAGGTGCTCAGGCAGATTCAGCAGATGGCGGCAAGCCTCGTGCAAAGCCAGTTGGCAAGGGCATTCCAGCAGCGCAGCTACAGGGTGGGAGCGGTGTCGGCAGCAGGCAGCTGGTGCCATCAGAGGCAAGGCAGGCTGGCAGGCCAGCTGGCCATGGCTGGCTGACCATGGTAGCCGAGGTCAGTGAAGATGAGGGTGGGGATAAGAGTAACGATCAGCGTAAAAAGCGGCCTGCTGCCTCACCCAGCAAGCAGCCCCACTTCCCTGCTGCCGTGCCAGCGCCTGCTGCCGTAACCACGCCTGCTGCCAAGGCTGGCAGGCAGGCAGCAGCTGGAGCTCAAAATCCCAGAGCAGCTTCCACTCGCCAAGAGGCAGCCCTGCCAACCAGTCGCAAGAGGGGCACCAGCGATGACTCTCCGCCTGTCGCAGCGGTTGCTGCTGGGCCGTCAAAGCGCAGGGCAGCCAGCAACCGGCGGGGCAGCGTGTCTGACGGTGTGGAGGCCATGGCAGTGGATGATCACATCAAGCAAGAGGGATTTGCAGTGCGGGGCCTGGATGCACGCGCAGGCACTGGCAAGCGGACCCGACGAGGCTCGGCAGACGTTGCAGCGGAAGGTGGTGCAGCGCCAAAGCGACGGGCCAGACGGAGCTGATAAATGGGAGTTGATGACAGCTGCTTGTCAAAGAAGCACATTTTTGACAGTACTAAACACAAATGTCATGTTATGCTCAATTCTGTAAGTACTGGGTCTGTCCCCATCTGCTTCTTCATGACTCCGCGCCAGCATGGCGGTGCCATCCTGGCTTTCTCCTGAACGCTGGCCGTGCAAGCATCCTGAGCTATCCTCTCGCCTTCTAAGGCTAGTGGTCAGCTCAACTGTCCAAAGCCTCGTCGAGCCCACAAACAAACGCTCTCTCAAATTTGCTTAACCTTTTGCGTTCGTCGAGATTGACGTCATCGCTCTGCATCGTGTGAAACACCAGCCATTTGCCGAGCTGAGGCTTCAGGTGACTGATGGCGCCCACATGGCGCAGTGAGGCAAACCTGTGGATCCCTCTCTCGCTCGAACTGCTGGTCCGCTCCTATCGAGTGTGATGACTAACGGAAAGCAGGCTATGTTGCCACGACCGTCGCTATGCTGTACCCGACTGCGTCCAACCGCTGTCGCCGCCGCTGTGCTGCCTGCAGGAGGGTGTGGGCTTGCCCCTGCAATGTCGGCCCCTGCCACCGCGTTCCCGGACGCTACAGCCTTGGATGCCGGCGAGTTTGGCGAGACGGTTGCAGAGCAGACGAGCACAGAGGTGTTCGCGGTGTATGAGTGCCGCTCCGCAGCGGCACAGCACGGCCAGGCCCATCCAGGCGACATTGCGGAACCCTCCAGCCTCTCCGCCATCCCGCTGCCCGCCAGCGATTATCCTTTGTGGGATGCTTTGGGAGGTGTGGCGTCTGCCGGGAAGCTCAGCAGGTTGCAACTGGAGGGAGTGCTGTACGCCTGCCAGCGGCACCAGCAGATGCTGCCAGACGGCACACGCGGCGGTTTCTTCATCGGTAAGCAATCAGCCAGGCAACCAGCTGGGGTGGTGACTGCACAGCCAGGCAGGCAGTCCGGCAGATGGATGGCATATGCATTGAAGCATTCTAGCACTTGCAGCTTGCACAACTGGGGGTTGGGCGGTCCCTGCCCTTTCCAGTGTAACTTGCCCCGCCTCTGTGGTGGCGCTGCTGCTGCAGTGCTGTCAAAGTCGCTCCAGCATGGCCTACAAGAAACACTCCACGTGCTCATACCTTACTCTCACAACTTGAGCTCAGCTGTGGCCACCCCACATGAATTGCAATTGCCGCCGCCGATGCTGCGTGCAGGTGACGGTGCAGGTGTGGGCAAGGGGCGTCAGATCAGCGGCATCATACTGGACAACTACGCGCGCGGCAGGAGGCGCAGTGTGTGGGTGTCCACATCCACAGATCTCTACGCAGATGCTGTGCGCGACTTGCGGGACCTGGGCAGCCACATTCAGGCAAGGGGCCAGCCTGCTGAACATGCGCTTTAGCACGTGGCGAAGCTGCCGGGACAGCGCCCGATCGACGCAATTGGCGCTGATGCACAGGGGCAGGCATTGGCTGACCTGTGCGTAGATGCCTTTTACTGGGTAGTTGCCATCTGCCCAACCGCATGCCGCGTCATGGACATGCCATTTGGCTGGTATCCCTGCCTACCTCCTATGCATGTATGCAGGTGATCCAGAATGCGCAGGCGCTGGACAAGACCACCAACACACCACAGGAGGGCTGCCTCTTCCTGTGAGCCACCCGTAAACAATGCAGTTGCTGTACATTGCCTGGGGCTCATAACACGGGACCCAAACTGCTGCCGCACAATGTTTTGCGATTTCTGGGTGGGTGGCTCACCGCGCTTGTCTTTGGCACCTGCCTGCCGCCCGTACACCCTCCATATAAAGCTCCCTTAACACCCCTTCCCAAATCACTTAACCTACGCCACATTTACCCTTCGCC
>JAAMXP010002174.1:0-18657 GCA_019693395.1 Ettlia oleoabundans | reverse complement strand
ACCACCACCACCACCACCACCCCACCCCACCTTGTCACAGCCCCTACCAGGTCCAGCCCGTGCCACAGCCACCGCTCACCAATGCTGTATGTAGAGCCCCATTCGCTGCAGGCCCAGCCGTTCCAGGCTCTTCTTGCAAGCACCCACAAGGCTACCGGGCGTCTGCCGCCACGGCAGCGGCGCAAACTTGGTGGCCACCACCGGGGAGGTGCCGGTCTGCCGCATGAAGTCCCGAATGTATTCCTCAGAGTAACCAAAGCCGTAAACCTCTGCATGCAGGCATGTGCACTGGCAGGCACGTGTTGTTTGTTTGGCTATCGCCCCGCACATAGCTAGCTAAGTTTTGGGTTTTGACTCCCAGAGCACTTGTCTTCACTCCCAAGCATCAGAATAACTCCCAGTGATCAGAATGACTCATCTAACCAAAGCCATAAACCTCTGCGCCAAAGTGTCATGCAACGCGACGCAGACGGCATCTATTAATGTTTCAAAATCAAGTGAGAAACGTTGATAATGTCGGTAACCGTCTGCAACTTTCTTAGGCTCCCATAGTGAGCGTCGCTGTTTGCAAACTTAAGCTTTGAATCGACTAGCCGGACAGATGCGCTAGCAGTCAGGCAGGCAGGGAGGGAGGCAGGAAGTTGGGGAAGGCAGGTAGCCTCTTTTTCCCAAAACCAACAGAGCAGGCTTGTTGCCTTGCCAGCGGAAGTCTGTTAGGCCCAGCAGTACACTCCCTGGTACGGCCAGGCATTACAAGCTACTTGCGGCCAGGCAGTACAACCCACCTGCAGTATCCAGAAAGTCGATGCCAGAGTCGATCATGGCTTGATAGGCCTGCAGAGAGGGAGGGGCGCAATAAAAGCGGGTAAGCTTTTGGGTTTAACAGCGGACAGGGTGTATATTATGGCTGCTCATGCAAGCAGAGGGGCAGGCAGCGGGGACGTGGCAGGAAGGCGGGCAGGCGGGCACGCAAAGAGGCAGGGAGGTGGGCAGGCAGGCTGCCGGGAACGCAGGCATGGGGATGGACTTTCCGGCAGCGCCGCACCGTCAGGTTGGAAGGCTTGTCCAGGTCGTTCTGCCAGTAGCGGCTCCTGCAGTGTTGGTTGTACACATAGAAATAACTTTGTTATAAAAACTGTACAGTCTAAGTGGATTTACAAGGGAGCGGCGCACTGATGTAGCAACAAGAAATCGGCTGGGGCACAGAGCGTGGCGAAGTGGGAGGCGGGAGGGCAGGTGGGAGGCATGTGCGCTGCAGGAGGACGTAGCAGCAATCTTGTGGCGCCCATAACGTGGTGAGTTAGTGAAGTAGTATTTGGTAGTGGTACTGTCATGCCGAGAGGGGTCAGCCCGGGCAAGCAAGCAGATCTGACAGAAGGGGGGAATCAATGTGACACCCAGCAAGGCACTGGGCCAAACTCTCCCACCCAAGGAGTTTTCCCGGAGCAGCCGGGGGCAACAAGCACATCTGGCAGTGAAGCATGTAAGTATAGCTGGAAGAAGCAGTGCTGCACATAGCTAGAAGCAAGGGGTGGTGCACATAGCTGGAAGAAGCAGTGCTGCACATAGCTGGAAGCAAGGAGTGGTGCACATAGCTGGAAGAAGCAGTGCTGCACATAGCTAGAAGCAAGGAGTGGTGCACATAGCTGGAAGGAGCAGTGCTGCACATAGCTAGAAGCAAGGAGTGATGCACATAGCTGGAAGGAGCAGTGCTGCACATAGCTAGAAGCAAGGAGTCGTGCACATAGCTGGAAGAAGTAGTGCTGCACATAGCTAGAAGCAAGGAGTCGTGCACATAGCTGGAAGAAGCAGTGCTGCACATAGCTGGAAGAAGTAGTGGTGCACCTGTCGCCCCAGCTCCAAGCTCCAAGCCCTATAGCAGACACCTCCAAGCCTGCAGCACACAACCATAAGAAGTTGATAGGCCTGCAGCACACAATCATAAGAAGTTAACAAGCCTGCATCAGACAACCATAAGTAGTTGATAGGCCTGCAGCACACAACCATAAGTAATTATTAGGCCTGCAGCACACAACCATAAGTAGTTCAAAGTGCAGGCAGCAACCGGTCAGCGGGTGACTATGCTTGGCCAGCCCACGTACCGGCTGCGCCTGCATCCCCCCTTCCAAAGGGGGGTGCAGCACGAACTGTGGCCAAACATATGGCCCTCTATGCCTGCAAAGGCGAACACACACCTGACTTGCCCAGCACCGTGCGATCGCGGGCTCCAGCTGCCACGCTGGTCGGCGCCCCGCTGCAGTGTACGGCTAAGGAATGCCGCCTGGGCCGCGCATTGGTTGGTGAGGGAGAAGAGCAGGCCCGTGGTTGTGTGTGGCAGACTGCTACCGGCATTATTGCTGGCTTGTTGAGGGAACGAATGAATTTTCCTGGACATAACAGCGCGCAATAGCTGCGGCTCGTCATTGACATCGTCGGGAGGTCGTGCTGTGGTAAGGCGGCTAAGCGCCGGCGCTGTGAAGCGGGCTTGGTTGCTGACCACTTCTTCCACCACACTCGCCACATTCAAATGTCTGACTACCTCTCACAAATATGGGATTTCGTCAAGCTGAAATAAATTTGTGCTGAAGCTCAGTACAGGTGGCGGATCCTTCTCTCGTGCCATCCCACCCAACACGAGCTCCCTCGCACCCAACACACGCCCGCCAACATGCCTGACATGTGACACCGTGACCGTCAAACTTTACATAGAGCTCCTGCGTGCGGCGACTTAGTAACTAGTAAATAGGATGCCTGAGCAACGGGGGATAGGAGGCGGCAGCAACAAAAGCAGGCGGCGTGGCTGGCCTTGTAGTGTAGTGTACAAGGGCTGGGCTTGTGCTGTGTGACGGACGGGACTGGACAATACAGGGGGCGAGGAAGGTGGCAGGAGGGACCATCGAATGATGGAAGAATGAAAGGGAGACGAGGAAGGCCAAAACCGCGTTGTTTGAATAGAGCACCAAAGGGGCTGCGGGGTGCGCACAGGAATTGTTTGGGCAGCAGGCTGCATGCCAGAGTTGATGGGGCCTCATGGCCCGAGGGTGACGCGGACGGGGTGGGCGGGGGGATGCCGGCATAGCCAAGATGCCCGCCTCCCCCCCACACCAACCCCCAGCAGGGTAGCCTGCTTCCGTTGCTGCGAACACACACAACTTTGGAATGCGGCCTGTTGCGAGCACGCCAGATACGCAAAACCGTGGCATGCGCCTTGGATTCGGGGATGAAAAAGGAAAATGCAAATGGGGGGGGGCGTTAAGAGTGCGAGTTTAGCAAACCTAGGCTCCATGGGGCGTGTACCGAGCGTCCTAATAAGCCAGCTGAATAATTGGGCTGGCGCCTTGCGCCTTGCACCAGGGGGCACAACAGAAAAGCCACAGCCAGCACATGCGCCCGCCCGCCCAGCGCCGCCCCGCTTTGCCTCCAAGGGGGAGAGCTGGGGACGGCTGGGCGGTCAGGCGCAATCATAGCAAGAATGTTTCAAACAGGGGTGGGTGGGGCGTTGTCAATAAAATGGTCTCCTGCTTGGCGAGAGGAGGAAAGAGAGCACACTGGCATCGGGCAGGGTGAAAAGCTCAGCCATTTGGCGCAGCTGGGGGATGCAGGGCTGGCTGCCCAGTCGCCGCCTTGCCGAAGAGGCGGGGCGTAATGTGGGTGCGATAAAAGAGACAGCGGCCCACAGGAGGGCCAATAGATGTGCGGCAGGGAGAATGAAATAAAACGATAGGGAGGGAAAAGTACATGCGCTGGTGAATGTGGAGTGTGTGTGTGTGTTTGCGGTTGCAGTAGAAAAAACATCCAAGATCAAAGGGAGACGGCAGGTGTGCGCTACCAAGGCCGCGGCAGGCAGGGGCAGCCAGCCAAGGGGCTGGCAGTTGCCGCCGGCTCCAAAGCAATGCGCCGCCAGTGTGCCGCAGAGGGGGACCGAGAGCGGGCCGGGGAAGAGCAATGGGGAGGGATAGCAAATGCAGGATGGGACGAAACTCACACACATACACATACACACAGCCCGCCACAAATCAAAGCGTCAAGGCGCAGGGAGAGGACGCAGGCTGCGCATGTCGGCGCTTGCATGCACAAGCGGCAAGCAGGGCAGGTCATGGCAGGTCCAGGTGCCGCCCTCCAGAGCAGGAAGAATCGTCAGAGTTCTCAAGGACGCAGGCAGGGGGCGGGGCCTGCCAACGGCCGCATCTTGCAGCAGCACAGTCTGCAGCAGCACGCAGGTGCGCAGCAGGAATGCCGACGGAACGTCAGGCGGGTGCTCTAATTTTACGTAATGCTGTTGCGCAATGAGCCAGCCAGCCAGCGAGCCAGCCAGCCTGCCTGGATGCGTGGCAACATAGCGGCGATGCACTCGACTGGCCAGGGTACCAGCCAGCGCTGCAAGCAACCAACACAAAACACACACGCTGCAAACGCACACACAATAACAATCACAAAAACAGTGATAAGCGGATGTCGCTCCGGAAACCCACCTGAGCTGGCAGCCCCACTTCATATTATCTTCTCACATAAAATTAGCTGCCCCCTTCCAGCTTCACAGCTGGAGGCACCAGCTCCGCGCCGTGGTGCGCGCCAAAGCCGTTGCGCAGCGGCGGCGCTTGTTGGAACACGGCGTCCAGGCTGGGCAGCATGGATTGCTGGTGCTGGTGGTACTGCTGGTGTGGGGCAGGGTGATGATAACCATTACCCACGGGCACCAACCGATCCTGCACGGGGTCAAGCGACTTGCCAAGAAGCTGCCCCTGCCCCTGCCCCTGCACTTGGACCTGAGCCTGCGCCTGCCCATGGCAATGCTGCACCGGCACTAGCTGCTGCTGCTGCTGCTGCTGTGGCGGCGGTGGGGGCGAGCCATGCGCCTGGTGCTGCTGCTGGTGCTGCTGCTGGGCGCCGTTGGGCTGCGCCTGCTGGGGTGAGTGTGCATTGTGCAGCGGCCCCAGATCGTCCGACAGGAAAGCATCCAGCAGGGGGTCCGAGTCATCCAGGAAGTTGAGGGCGGTGGCAGGTGGGTGGTGCAGGTGCGCTGCAGGGACAGGCGGCGGCAGGAATAAACCATTGCACGGGGTTGATGGCTGGTTGAAGAAATACATGGTAGCGACCGCACAAAATGAGCCTCGATGTGCCCGCCTCCTGATGGCATGCATGTTGGAATGCACAGCCAGATTCACACATGCGGAATTGAAATCATTGATTGTCACAAAAGCCAGCCATTCTGCTTAGATGCGGTTCCTGTCTCAACCCAACCCAACCCAACCCAAACTGCTTTGAAATCTGCTGTGGGCTGGGTTTTTCCCCGCTGCTTTGGTGGTGGCCTTTGCCCCCTCACCTGTGACACGCTTGGGCACCGCATCATTTTCCCCCGCAAACAGGATCTGCCAGATATAGTCATCAGAGGGGTTGAGCATGTCCATGGGGTTCATGGCGGTGGTGACAGTGACCAGCGGCGCGCTAGTGCCAGCCTGCAGCAGGCAAAGGGGCGGCATGGCGCAGCGGAGAGCATCAGCGGCAGCACAATCCCGGAGCTGTCTGGAAGTAAATGAGGACTAGAGTGGTTGTTGCATAGCTGGCAGGAAACAACGAGATATGAAAGCATTGTACTAAAAATATGTAGAAAAGAACAACAGCGCAAAAGCACCAGTGTGGGCCCGCTTTTGCACCCCTTCAGTGAGCGAAAGATTGACGGCACCCAATACCGGCGGCGGTGCATTTGCTGGTTGTTGGGCCCGCTTGAAAGAAAATGCAACATATACGTTAAATGATTACGCACCTGCTGCCGTTTGCTGGCGTCAAATTGATCGAAATCAAAGAGCAGGCCATTGCGCGGGCCCACGTCCCAGTCGGCAGGGAGCGGCGGCGGTGAGGGGATGCGCAAGTCGTCGTGGTCGTCATGGTGCAGCAAGTGATCACCAGCTCCACCACTGCCGCCTCCAGGACCGGTGTGGTGGCCATTGCTGGCGCCAAAAGGGTCCCCAAAGAGGTCCAAAGGAGAAGGAGAGAAGCTGCGTCCCTGGCCTCCGTTGTCGCCATGCTGCGGCAGGTTCAGGTGCGGAAGCTGTGCCGGCATGTGCTGTTGCTGCACTTGCGGCGGGGGTGCCTGCTGCTGCAGGTGGTGGTGCTGCTGCGGGTGCGGCGCAGGAGCCTGCTGCTGCGGGAGCTGCTGCTGCCCGTGCATATCTGCGCCGGCGGTGGGCGGGAAGAAATGCTGCGGTGCCATCGGTGGCTCGCCGGTTACTGGCTGCAGCGAGGTGGGTGGGTTGCACTGGAACAGCAACTCTGGCCCACCCACATGGCGCGCATCCAGCCGCTGCACTAGCGTCTCTATCCGGCACGCCTCCACCTTCCTGCTGCGCTGCGCGGAGTCGACCTCCGATGCCTGCCGCTGCTTCACCGCCTGCCGCCGGACAGCCTGCTCCCAGCTGCTGGAGGTGTGCTCCGTGGTGGTGCCTGCTGTCACGGCCGGCGCGCTTTCAGTCGTGGTCGACATCTGTTGCTGCAGGCACGATTAAGCAAGCAGGAGAAAAGCGGTAAGCGGGGCTATCGCAAAAGGCAGACGACAAGCGGAAAAATTGTAGAACTACTTTCAGGGAGCATACACAGGACATATCCAACATTGCCACAAAAGCCCTGCACCCAAGAGGGAGGCAAAAAAATCATAGGAGATAACGCCGCGCGCACCTGCCGCTGCCGCTTGGCCGCCTGCCGCGGTGCGCTCTTGCCCGCAGAGCACCCGACATGGTGCTTCCCGGGGCGCAAGTCCTTGCCGCACTTGGGGCAGAACTTCAGCTCAGTGCCGTGGCCGCGCTCCTTGCCCGAGCCGCGCACGTCAGGGGGCGCGCGAAAGTGGACCTTTAGCCGCCACAGCTCCGCAAAGCTCCGGTTGCAGCCTGCAGCAGGGGCGGCAGCGCGGGCTCGCGAAATTCACAAGGCGTGCCGGCTTCGCCCAAAGGCAATGAGGCCGCAAGGCAGCCAAGCACGCGGCTGAAAGCCTCTCAGCCAAGCAGCATTCGGTCCTCCCCAGCCTGCAGCCCGGGCCGTCTCTGCGTGGTTGTTCTCACCAGGATGCGGGCAGTAAAACCTGCAGGGCAGAAAGAGGCGGCGGAGGGAGCTCAGGCGAGGTTCGTCACGTCACCACCTTGCTGCACCCACATCTCTCTTGCAGCAGCGTACCTGTCGGGGTCGGGCCCAGTGACTATGCGCGCCTTCTCCTCCTCAGTTGGGGCCTCGGCAGCTCGTTTGCCGGCCCCTGTCGGCATAGCTGGGCGCTACTCAGCCCTCACCGGCGTTGCTGGCGATTGATGCTGCTGCGCTTCGCAAGAACCAGAAAACCCCGCCGCTTGGTGCCACCAGGGCTGGTCGATGCTGCCTCGCCGATGTTTGCAGAGCCCTGCCGCCGCCTGGCCGCTTGACCGCCGCTCTTGATGGGCTGAAGGCGGTTCAGGAGCCCAGCGGAAACCCCGTACGGCGCCCTCGTTCTCCAGGTGGCGCTGGCGTCTGTGTGTTGTCGGTGCGGCCGCGCGGGAGACTGCTGTGCGCACTACAAGGTCTAAGGTAAGGTCTCTGAGCAGTACTGGCAGAGCTACGGCATCATGTGGTGCTTGGGAACAAGAGGGGCAGACCGGGGTCGCGCGCCCACTCGCTCAGATGAGTGGACCGAGTTGCCTTGCAATGTGTTGATTTTGTTGCTCCTATTCCCCGTCAGACTGCAGTTTCAGCACGGATAAGGACCTGCGGCGCGCCCTTGGGGCCTGCATCCTGCCCTTCCCTATGTGGGGTCTACACCAGTGCTGGTGCCAGCAGCAGATTTGGCAGGCACTCCCCAAGGCGGGCGCTTTTAACGGGCCTTGACGCATTTGGTCTCGTTATTACCTTTTACCCTGACGATCTGCCGAGGGAGACCTCCAGCCAAGGAGCCAAGCGTCAGGGACATCTGCGCCCGGAGCTTGGGTGATAGCTTTGCTGGCTTGCATCACTTCCCTTGTTGAGGCAGGTGCCTTGACTATCATGCAGCGAGCGGAGCAAATGCAGAAATTACGCCAGCCAGCCAGCTTGCTCCTCTTGCTAACATCGCTGTTGATGGGTAGGGTTCTTTTTACCGCAGTACCAAGCAATCCGCAGCAACTGGACAGGTATATGTTCATCTTGAGGGCAGGCTGACACTTATAATCGCAAACCTAAGCTAGACTAGAGTCGGAGGATGCCAAGCAGCTAGTCCCGCAGCACCAGCTGCGGCTCCCCCAGCGTGCTCAGCAGCTGCCGCCACTGCTGGGCCCACCGCCCCGCCCTCGTCGGCAGCTCAACTACGACCAGCGCTCTGGGGTTGGCGCTTGGAGTCGTAGGAGGAAAGCGGCTGGTGGGGGCCATGTTGGGAGGGGGGTACCCAGAGCGACTGCCCTGGGTGACAGTGGGCAGCACACAGGGCTCCCCCACGCCTGTGCCGCCCAGCAGCAGCTGGCGCAGGTTGCGGCAGGCATCCAAGGTGGTACCAGCTGCAGCAGAGGTGACCCGGTGGCAGTGCCGTAAGGAAAGCGTCTCCAGGTGGGGACAGCTTACAATCAGAGCGGCAGCTGCCACGTCATCAATGCTGCTGCAATCCAGCCGCAGCGTGCGCAGCAGCAACCGCCTGCTGCCAGCCCCCCCGCAGCTGCTGCTGGTGGCAGGTGGGGCTGGGCCCTGGGTGGGGCCTGTAGGAGAACAGTCTGCCTGCTGCTGTTGCTGATGGCGTTGCTGTTGCTGATGGTGCTGCTGCTGCTGCTGCTGCTGCCCTTGTTGCTGCATTGACTGCTGCCCTTGCTGCTGCTGCTGCTGCATTTGCTGCTTAAACACTGAGCCCACAATAGCGCAACAGCCAGATAGCTCCAGATGCTGCAGCGCCGGCAGGCCGTGCAGCAGCAGCGCCAAATCAGCATCAGCCAAGCTGGCGCCGCCAACCACCAGCCGTGTCAGCAGGCGGCAGTGCTGTGCCAGCGCCGCGCACAGCCGGCTGCTGACGGCCGCACCAGCGGCAGTCAGTTGCAGGGTCCTAAGCTGCGGGCAACAAGCAGCCAAAGCCAGTAGGTCCGCCTCGCAGAGAGCGGCGCATGTAGCAAGCTCCAGGCGCTGAAGATGAGAGCCACCGGCCGGGCCCCGACTGCTAACTGCACCACTCACTTGACTACCACTGCCGCCACCTCCGCCGCCGCCGCCGCCGCTGCCACCGCTGCTGCTGCTCCCTGCTTGCCCCGCCAGCCAGGCCAACACCTCCCGTGTGCAAGCCTGCTTGGGGAGCGCCGCTCGTTGCAGCCTGACGCCGGTAGCGGTGGACACGACCTGCTGGAACAAAACCAGCTGCGCCCGCTGTGCCTGCTGTGCCTGCTGTGCTTGCTG
Organism: Ettlia oleoabundans; assembly: GCA_019693395.1. Lineage (NCBI taxonomy): Eukaryota > Viridiplantae > Chlorophyta > Chlorophyceae > Chlamydomonadales > Ettlia > Ettlia oleoabundans. The sequence goes on along the minus strand of JAAMXP010002174.1, from coordinate 9,297 downwards.
CTGCACCAGCCAGTCCTGCTGTGCTTGCTGAGCAAGCTGATCCTGCTGTGCCAGCCAATCGTGCTGTACCTGCTCCGTTCGAGCCAAATCGCCCTGCGGCCCAATGTTATGGCATGTCCCAGCACCAGCTGCTGTCGGCAGCTGCTGCTGCGCTGTGCTCGCCTGGCTCGCAAACGGCGTGTAGCAGCCAAATCCCGCAGCAGTGATCTGTGAGCAGCCGGCGATATCTAGCCTGGCCAGGGAACGGCAGCTGGCCAGCAGCTGAAGCAAGCCGCCGTCGGTGATGCGAGGGCAACCCCGCAACGACAGGCTGCTGAGCTGGCCTGCTGACGAGGCGGCGACGGTCGCCAACGAGGCGTCTGTTATAGCCAAGCCGCCCAGGTTTAGTGAAGCCAAGGCAACCAGGCCGGGTGCTGCGCCTGCGGTGGGTGGTGTGGCTGCTGTGCATGGTGCTGCGGAAGCTTCCTGGCTGGCTGCTGGTGGTGGGTCTGCTGCCACAAGGTTGCCAGGCTGGTGCTGGATCTGCTGCTGCCCCTGCTGGGTGTGCCGCCTCGGCGGGGCGATGGACATTTGCTGCTGCTGCTGCTGCTGTTGTGGGTGCGACTGCGGGTCGCGGGAGGTGAGGAGGCGCAGCGAGTCATCCGTCACCCCCCCCTCCTGCAAGCGAGGGACCTTGTGGCGCAGGAAGCGGGAGCCAGGGCGACTCACTCGGCTGCCTGTGCACCCTGCAGCAGCAGCAGACCGACAGCAGAGGCAGGTGAATGTGTGCGAGGAGAGTGTTGGTTGGCACAATGCAAAAGGTTTCCATGCAGCATGCTTGACAGAAGAAAAGAAACAAAAGAAGAATGTGCCGTTAAAAGTCGGCTGAGGAAGCCGGCACAGGGACAGACCCCAGGGGTCGCCCTCTTGCTGGCTACCCTAAGCATGCTTTGACACTAACTACCCACGCCAAGCCTGCTGCACTTTATTATTACCAAGCAGGGTATTGGGCCTGGTTGTAAGCACCGCTATTAAAGAGGAACAGAAGGGTCAAGAGCTATGAGCAAGAGCGCAGCGGGCTGCAGTAAGGCTTCCAGGGCATTGCCATGACAGCTACAGAAACAAACATTGTAGAAAACAAATCAATCATTCACAAAATCACCAACAAGGTTATACGGGAACAAAATACAACTAGCAATCATAAACAAGGTAATACGTAGCAAATGAAGGCTGACCACTAGGTCAAGACACCTTATACCCAGTAGTAAACACTACAGCCCGGCTGCACTCACCAGAGATGTCCAGGTCACGCAGCACCGGCAAGTGTTCCAGGATCGCTGCCAGGCTGGCGTCATCAAGCCCCTTGCACCCAGCCAGGCGCAGGCGCTGCAAGGAGCTGCACGGCAGGGTTGTACACAGGACAGAGGAAGTGAGGGGCCAGTTGTTGCCCAGAATTACACGAAGCAGAAGCCTGGCATGCATCTGACATGCAGCAGAAGCATGGAGTGCATCTTGATGTTTTGATACAGACACACAGACAGGCGCAAGGGGGCGGCTTATGACAGCTTCGGCTCAGTACACACAGACAGGCGCAAGAGGGCTGAGGCAGCACGAGGAAGAAGACGGGGTGTGTCACCACAACCGCTGTGTACTCTTTACTACAAAAAACACGCCGGCAAAGTGTGTTGAGCGTGACGCACCTGCAACGTGAAGCGATCACGTCCGCCAGCGCACTCGTGCCGCCGCTCCCGGCCAAGTCCAGGGCTTGCAGTCGCGCCAGCCCCGCAGGGCTCAGTGCAGATAGGACTTCTGAAGGGCTGACGGGAGGCCAGCTGGCAGGAGGAGCTGCAACTGCGACGTCTGCAACGCCAGCCGCCACGTCAGCACCTGCATCCACCACACCAACAACAGCACGCCCCACGTCAGCATCGAAAGCTGCCAGGTCAGCGCCGACAACCGCCAGACCAGCACCCACGGCCACTAAAGCACCACCAGTGGATGCTGCAGCACCTGTTGCGCCGCCTTGGCACAACTCGCACACGGCATCGGGCGGGGGTTCCAACAGACTGACGACTAGAGGCTGGGGGGCTGGGTCGACCCTGGAGTCCTCGCTGCTGCTGGCAGCCGGTGCAAAGTGCACCTGCAGCCCGCCGCGCCGCACACTCTCGTATGATTCCTGCAGACAGCGAAAGGTAGAAAGCATGCTAGGGTAGGGTCTGTGCCATTGGAGACAAACCTGCCACTGCACAAATAGTTGCGCAGTTTTCTACCCGTGTGTGTTCTTGAAGAAACAGGAAGAGAGAAAGCACTAGAAGACTGGGTGGGTGAATGGGTGGGCGTGCGTGGGATGGGGATGATATGGAGGGGGAATTGTCGTGTCAGGCATAAACTGCCAATGATGCACTGCCGGGACAAAGCAGTCACATTGCAGGGTGGCTGCCTATGTGCAAAGCGGTAGAAAGGGTTCCAATCAGGGGAGCTCCCACCTGCATTTCACGCACGTTGCCCGCAGGAGCGGCATGGCTGCTGATGGGGCACGCGAGCCAGCAGGCTGCAAGAGCACTACTACCTCAGAAAACTGGTCTGCCGTTGTCAGCCCCCACCGCCCACCCCACCTCGCCTCCACCCCACTCCACCCCACCTCACCCTACCCACCCCCTCTCCACCCCCATCAGAAAGTTCCCAGCAGCACAGCTCCCACCTGCATTTCCCGCAGCTCCTCAGCTTGAGCGGCGTGCTGCTGCACCGCTGCCGACAACGCTGCGGTGCCAGCCACAGAAAGCTCCAACAGGGGCAGCACCTCACACCCTCCTGCTGCTGTGCCTGCTGTGCTTGCTGCTGTGCCTGGAGCGCCATCGCATGACGCGCCACAGCGGCCCTTCAGATCGGCGCTGCAGCGTTGGTGATGCAGCAGCGCCCGCTTGGCGGCCAGCAGGGCAAACACGCCCAGCCCGGTGATATGAGAGTTGCTGATGGAGAGCTTCTGCAGACGGGCGCAGGAATACTGGGCCAGCCAGTACAACAGGCAGTCGTCAGCAGCCGTGCCGGACATGTCCAGGCTCCGCAGCTGCACACCCAAATGGAAAGATAAAGGAAATAATCTGTATTTTATCATAAAATGCACCAAAAATACCTCGCAACCATTTTTTCGTGTGTCACTTCTTTGTGGTTCTGTCGCACTTCCACATGTTGAGCGGGAATGCAGGAGCACAGCAGGAGCAACCCTCCACTCACTTGCGGCAGTTGAACACCGCCCAGCGGCAGCATCATTTTCACAACATCCTCCTCCTCCTCCCCTTCAACCTCTTGCTCCACTTCTTGCTCCCGTTCTTGCACCCCTCCCTCCACATCTGCTGCCGCTTGGCCCTCCCAGTCCCCAGCATCCATCCAGATGCGGTCCTGCTCATCATCTGCCTCTCCCCACAAATTCTCCGCCACTCCTGCTCCTGCTCCTGCCCCTGCTCCTGCTGCTGCCTGCCCCGCTGCTGCTCCAAGTGCCCCCCCTCCCGCTGCTGCTGCCCTCCCACGTGCTGCTCCCCCCACTGCTGCATTGCGAGCGTTGCGGCCCCATCCTTGGAATTGCCTCGGCAAGCCAGACATTTGCCCGTAGGTGGTGGTGATGAGGGTTCCATCCCCCAGGCGGGGGCAGCAAGCCAGGTTCAGCTCCTCAAGGAGCGACGTGCTGGCAAGCACCTGCAAGGGGCCACCACCAAAACGTATCAAAGCTTTCCAAAGCTTTTCTTGAGGATGCCTGCAGTCGGCAGAAACCCATTCTGGCAGAAAAGGCCCCGCAGTAAAGGCCCACAGTCATGCCCCACAGGTATTGCCACCGCAGAAACGCTGAGCCATCCTGCCTCCCAGCGCTCGCCACGACCACTAGAATCGAATATGCAAACAACCGAAGAAAGCAAAGAACCAAATAAAGCGAGATCCAAGCAAAGAAGACCTGCATACAGCCCCCAAAAAGACAACAAAAGCATAATTGAAGCACCCCTACCAGCTGGCGCCAGGTCACTTACCTCCCTCACAGCCCCTGCCGTGAGCTGCCAGCAGCCGCTGAGGTTTAGAGAAGTCAAGCCGGTGCACCCAGACAGCCCCGGCAACGAGTCCACCTGCCAGCAACCCGCTAGGGAGAGGGCCTGCAGGCCGCGGCTGGCTGTACTGCCTGAAACTGCCTGTACCGCTGCGGATGTGAGCTGCATGCAATTGGAAAGGTCCAGGCGTTTTACATTTGGGCAGCTGCTGAGCAGAAGCGCCACGTCTGTGTCGTTCAGCTGCACCACCCCTTTTAGGTTCACGGCCCGCAGCTGGGGCAGCGCGCCGCCAAGCAGTCGCTGCACGCTGTGGCCGCTCAGCAGGGCGCAGCCGGCGAGGCTGAGGGCAGCTTGGCCGGCTAGGATGCTGTGGGAACTAATGTTGGGATCTGAAATGCCAGCATGGCTGGCGCTGCCGGCTTCGCCGCCGGTATCGCCCTCCCCACCACCGTCGCCGGCCGTCAGCAGGGCAACAGCTGCATCATCCAACAATTGCCAGCCAGCCAGCACCAGCAGCAGATCCAGGCGTAGCTCTTGAGGCAGGGCCGCAATGCCAGCCCGCAGGCAGCTCTGGTCAACGTGCCATGAATCCAACGGCTGCCACACGCTGCCGTCAGCACCCACAAGTGCGGCTGCCAGCACCCACATACACTGCTGCCGCAGGGGAGGAACAACTGCTTCCATGGCTGCTTCTGCTACTGCTGCTACTGCTGCTGCTGCTCTACGTAGCTTGTCTCACGCTGCCTGCCGCTGCTGCCGGGTTCGGTTGGCGGCGCAGGTGGCGCCGCTACTTGCTGGGTTTGCTGCTGCTGCTCCTGCTGCTGCTGCGCTGCTGGCTGCCGCTGCTGCTCCTCAAAATGCCTCTTGAGCGGCTCATTGAACAGGTAGAAACCGCTCGCTGCTCCCAACCTGCAGCGAGTGACAGTCGAGAAGGTTTGGTTGCAGGGGTGGCGGAGTGCAGCGTTGTGCCGCCATCGCCCCACCCCAGGCCGCCGGCCACCTCGTCATCCCGTGTCAACCACTCATTGCATCTATCGGAAATCAATCCCTGGTAATATACGGTTGGGCGCCGGCACTGCAGCCGTGATGGCTGCGCAGCACACTCACACTGAAGCAAACAGGTAGTTCACGGGTTACGCAGCGCCCGTGCGAACGTCATTTGCAACTGTTGCACTCTCGTCGTGCCGCGACTTATTAACTTGGCTACGGCATGCTGCCGCCACCTTGGCGCCACCGGCACTTCACTGCGGCTGGCACCTTTTGCTCCCAAGGGAGTGGACTCTTTCTTACTGTAATACTGTAAGCTTCGGCAACTGCTTACGTTCAATCGTATGTCAAGTTGAGAACATACACGACCTAAGGGCAACTTGTCACAAGTCCTGCCGCTCCTCATTCTTCCACCGAAGCAGCTCCGAGGGCAAACCGCACTCGCTGCCCGCCAGCACAGCCGCCGCCACCAGCTTCCCCAACCATGCATGGTAGACTAAGCCACGTGCACCCAGCCCGCCAATCACCCAACAACTCATGCTGCCAATGCTGCTGTCCCGCTGCTGCTGTTCTGGTGCATCATCTGCCATAGCAACACTGCTGCTGCCGCCACTGCTGGTTTGCTGAGTTGCAGCAGCAGCCGGCCTGCCCATTCTTTCCAGCTCAACAGGCAGCCTTCCAGCATAGGGGATGGCTCCATCCGAGCCTCTAGTTGGCAGAGCCCTCACACCGGCTCTCACTGCCGCCACCCGCCACCCCGCCAGCGGCGGCCACAGCAGGCATGCCGCAGGCAGCAGCTCCGCCGCCGCTGCGGCCGCCTCGGCAGCGTCGGTCACCACCGGGCTGGCGCACTGGCGGTACGCCTCGCTTGGGGAGAGACCGTACCGCTTGGTGGCCCCCACCACTAGGCTTGTACCGCCGTGGGCTGCTATATAGGGTGAACCCAGCAGGCTGGGAGCATCGGTGGGGTAACTAGCGCCACCCCCACTGCAGCTGCTCCCACCACCTCCCCTATCAGCTGCTGCAGCAACCAGCAGCCCGCTGCCGCTGCCGCTGCTCTGCACGTCTCCGCTGCCGCTGGTATCTAGCAGGCTGCCTTTGCTGCTCCCAATGCTGTCGCTGCTGTTATTGTCACTTGGGTTACCGCTGGAGGTATTGCTGAAACTGCCATTGCAGCTGCTGCTCCTGGGATTGCTGTTGCTACCATTGCCGCTGCTGCTGCTACTGCTACCATTGCCGCTGCTGCTGCTACTGCTACCATCGCCGCTGCCGCTGCCGGCCTCGGGCCGCATGTCTATAGAATGCCCATGGCACAGCTCTAAAGGCAGCAAACCCCTCAGCTCTTCTATGTTCCCCACAGCCGCACCTGCCGCCATGACCACGGCATCAAAAGGCCCTTCTGAAGCCTGAAGCTGCCGCAACGATTGCACCGCTTGCCTCATGAAGACTGCCGACGAACCCTGACCCGCCTGTGCCGCCGCCTGCTGGCAGGCCAGCCACAGCGCATGCATGTACCTCTCAGGGTGGATGGTTACTGCGGTACGAACCATCAACCCTAGTGCCGGCGGCTGGCCCGCCTGCTGCTGCTGCTGCTGCCCGCCCTGCTGCTGCACAGACTTCCGCCGCTTCTTCCTACCCGCATCAGCAGCAGATGGCTGTGCCTGCTGCAGCTGCTCGGCAAGCGGCAGAAGCTTCTCAGGCTGCAGCCCCGGAACCAGTTCAGCCAATGCAGCTGCATCCAGCACTGCCTCTGCCCCTGTGGCGGCTGCTGATGAGGGGTCAGACGATGGCACAAAGCGGGCAATGTCACGAGCCTGCTTGGCAGAACAGGCCGGCCGCAGCATGCCATGCCGCCAGGCAATCGGCTGCGTGCCGGGGGATGGAGGGCTGTGTGATGCTTCTGCTGCTTCTGCCCCTGCTCCTCCTCCTCCTGCTGCCCCTGGCTCTTCTACCACCGCTGGCAGTTGATCGCTGCCAGAGGATGCTGCACCCGCAGCCTCTGCTTCTGCTAGGAGAGCAAGTGCTTCCTGGAAAGCCTCGAGACCTCGCCACAGCAGCTGCAGGTGGGCAGTGGGAGGCAGGCAGGGCAGCGGTCCTGAAAGCAGCAAACATGGGCGGCAATCATAGAGGGGAGAGGCAGCTGCTGCCTGAAATTTGTATGCACAGGAGATGTCCAAGTAAGCGGTTGTGTGTGTAAGTGTGTGTAAGATGCGGCGCAGACCAACGGTCACTATTGTCTGTGAGGCAAATGTGGAAAAGAGAGGGCTGTGAGAGAGATCATCTGAGGTACGCGTGCATGCATGCATACGCAGCAAGTTGCATTACCAGTCGTTAAACACATACACGGTGATGCAGCATGCAAAAGCCAAAGAAGCGGCTCCAATATGTCAGCATAGCTACTTGGCAGTCAGACACTGCCAGTTGGCAGTCCCACCTTGCCTCTCGGAGTGTAGGGGTGCAGCAGGCCCGCCGCGGCGCCGCTGCCGCCAGCACCCAGCCCAAAGGCGTCAAACAGCTGCAGCTGCATGGGACGACCAGCTGCGCGGGCGGCTGCCAGGAGGTGCCACGACACTGCCAACCCCGCAAAGCCACCGCCTATGACAGCCACTCGCATGGGAGGGGCAGCCCCGCTGGGGGTGCTGTCCGAAATGCCAGCAGCGGCAGTGGTAGCGGTGGTGGCGGCGCCATGCCACCAGCGACAAGAGCTGGCCGCCCGCCTGCACATGGCATACATATTGGATCTCGCAACCGTCCCGCTTTGATATAGGATCCTTTGCCGGCTGTTACAACGTGCCCTGTGGCTCACCTCGTCACATTCCACAGGCGAGGGGTTCGCAGAGGAGCGCAAACCATAGCGATCTTGCTATGTTGAAGGTGCTCAATCCGTGCCATATAGAGTCTGGCTTTCACTGTGTCCTATCGAGCAAGCAGGGTTGTTGTTGCTGTTGCAAGGGCGCTCAATGAAACGCCTTGCTAGCCTACCAGGATTTACGCTCGTTACAAAAACAAACGATACAACGATTGACGAAGACTTTGAGGTTGAGTGCCGTCACTACGCTGTGAGCATCACTGCTGCGCCGCGATGTGGGAACGGCGGCTCCACATCAGCGCCGCTCCAGCCGTAGAGCTGGCCAGCAGCGCTGCGCACAGCAGGGCCCGACGCGTGCTGATTGTCTCCGGCAGCTGTGGCAGGAAGAGCTGCTGCTGCCGCTGCTCCTCAGCTGCTTGTCGTAGCTGCGCCACCTCAGACCGCAGCGACCGCACTTGAAGCTCCAATGCCTGCAGGGCCAACAGGGGCAGCATGCAATGTGAGACCACCTCTTCTGTCAACACTGTTGAGCACCGAGGAAAAGGAGATGGGAGTAGCAATCAACCTTAGTTTTACCCAGCAACAGCCTGCCAACCACACGGCCGCATGCCAGTCGAGTAGGACAGGGCAGCCCACACGTCAATACACCCCGCCCAGCTTGCTTTATTTGACAGCTTAGAGCAGTCAAATATCAGCATAGCGTACCTGAAGCAGTCCCACGGTTTGGTCGCCGGTACGACACATGTACCGCATGTACAGCAGCGCCGCATCCTCGTACGGTACCTCCCCGCCCGTCGCCGCTGCCACCTTGACATATGCCGGCAGCGGCATCGGCAGCTCGCGCGCGTCCCAAAACACCTCGAGAGGCTCCGGGAGTTGGGGCGGAGGTGAGGGTGCTGGCGCTGCTGGTGCCGCCGCCGCCGGGGATCCCCCTGCTGCAGCCCCGGTTGCTGCAGGGGCTGCAGCAGGAATGGGGACAGGGACATCGGCGGCTGGCAAGGCGGCAGTTGCCGCTGCCGCCAGAGCGGCTTCAGGTGCCTGCACCGGCGGCGACAGCAATACGTGTGAGACGGCAGAAGTGAGGACGAGTTTGGGACCCATATCGCATGCCATGCCACTCAAAATTTGGGTATGTGGTCCGCAACACACCCGCCCATGACCACCAATCACCGTCAGCTATCAATGATGCTAACCACCGCCAACAGCAGCACACCACCACCACCACCATTTGAAACCCCTGAACCTAACCAAAATCTCTTACCTGCGCATACTCCCGTACTGCATCAAGAAACTCCCGTACCGACTTCCTGCCAGCTTCCACCATGAAGGTCTCAATGGTGCCTGCTGGCCAAGGTGCGGGGCGGGCAAGAAGGAAGGGGTTGGCACAATTACCTGGGCCTAGTAACAAAGGGTTAGGGCAATATAGCAATATACATAAAGACGCCCTAGTGGCACAGCCCGACAACTGCGAAACCTGTGGTTGCTATA
>JAAMXP010002173.1:18382-29233 GCA_019693395.1 Ettlia oleoabundans | reverse complement strand
TTCATTCCTGTCTGATTGTACCTCCCCGCCAGCGGGTATCCTGGCGCAGACTCTGTAACATCCCTCAGTCAGTCAGCAAGCGCAAACAACAAAACAAACCGAACAATAGGATTCTTCCCAGACCTTTGCCACTAACCTGCATCTGGCATCATCCCATGTTCTTGCACAGTATTCCGACCTTTTGTCTGTTCCCAGAGCATCTTTGGAAACATCTTTCCTTTCCTCATCTTTCCTCCCTCGACTGTATATAATCTCCCCTTCTGCCGTGTTCGCAAGCTATTTCACCCTTCATTCTCCTCTTGTAAAGCTCCTCTCCTGACAATCAAACAAACAGCTAGGCCTTCGGGCCTGAGCGTGCTACATTTGGCGCCCGAAGCGCGGCCTGCGACCTTACGTTTCTCCTGTAATGAATTATTTCCCCGACCAACCTGAACCTCTCGAACTCCGACTGAGTCTCCGAACCTTTCTTGTTTGTTTTCTTGGATCAAACACCACGCCCTGGCGGGGAGACGGCGGCACCTGCTGGGGCATTTTTGTGGGATGCTGGTTGACAGTTTTCTAGGTCAGTTTCACGCATCATAGTATCACATGAGTTGATGTGAAGCAGTCCTGCAAACCAACGTGCACTGAGACTGCAGTGCACAGCATGATTACGCGTGAGCGGTAGTGGAGGTTGGCGGGGCCAACGGCAGCCTCTCATGGCAACCTACGCGATTGGCGCGTTAGGCATGCCTGGAAGGTGTTGCTGGCTGCGCTGATGCCAACACACATACCTTGATTGAAGGGTGGGGTAGGGAATGCTCAGTTGTCTGCATCCAACTTTAACAACATCTATCGCCGTCTAGGTAGTGCACCGGCCGCTGTCCCCATCGCCCTCGCTTGGTGTACGCCACAACACTTGAGTAAACGTTGCAAAGCCTTCCATCACCCCTGAACACCATCTCTAAAAGCGAAACATACCATAAAAGCGCTCCAAATGCGTCTAGGCTGCCATGCACCAGGGTGCTATGCTGTGAGGTGACGGGGCTGGCGGGCCAGCCACCACCGCTCCCCAGCATGACCGCTTCATCCACTTGCCAGACTCAGGGCACTTCCGCCTTTCCTCTGACGCTATCATGAGTCAGATGCGCGGTATAGGGAGGCTTATAACAATCCCAGCCAGAGCACCCACCCCACTGCCATGTGCACACACATGGCACACATGGCAGGGATGGGTGCCTCACATACCACGAGGACGGTCCCACGCACACACGAAGTAGTTGCGACCTAGAGGGGGTGTAGACACAGTGAGCGTCCAGCCGGGCACAGCAGGCGCGCCGTGGGGCCGCCTGAGGAGGGGGGGACACTTCCATGCCCTGTTGTCCCCTTGGTAAACGCTTCACACACTGTTGTGAAAGCTCTCCGGGGCTCTCCATTGCCTCCCCCCATTTCTACACGTCGGGTGCAAGCCGTCAACACTTGTTTGAGCGAAAACGGTGCAGTTTTCACAACGTAAGAGGGGGGGACACCCACATGTCGCTATTTTGCAGGGCGACTGCGGGTCTGATCGTGCGGGGGGCCAGCAGTAAGTTTACCAGGAGCAGCCCTCGCTAGCTAGCAGGGATAGCCGAAAGGTGGCAAGCATCACATGAACACTTGTATTGGAGGGCAACGCTTTCAGGCAGCTTCCTTGATGCCATCCTGCCATCCAGCTTGCATCAGCCCATCAGCTAACTGGCCCGGTAGGGACGGTGGCGGCCGCCTACCCTTGTTCATCTAAGCCCCACCCGTTCCTTAACAACCTTCCCGCCCCTACCGACACCCACACACCTTTGACCACGCCCATTTGTGGTGCTTAATCCCAACTGATCCCATTTGGTAGAGCAGTGGTTGGTGCATTCATTCATTCGTGTCTGATTGTACCTCCCTGCCAGCGGGTATCCTGGCGCAGACTCTGTAACTCCCCTCAGTCAGCATGTCACATCCCTCAGCCAGCGTCCACGCATGTCAGGGTTTTTAGTCTCTCCTTGCTGACGTTTTCACCCCAATGAACATTCTGCACGCTTTTTAGAACCGCTAAAGCTACACTGGTATGACCGGAGCTATAGCAGCAGTAAGTTTACCAGGAGCAGCCCTCGCTAGCTAGCAGGGATAGCCAAAAGGTGGCAAGCATTTCATGAACACCTGTATTGGCGGGCAATGCTTTCAGGCAGCTTCCTTGATGCCATCCTGCCATCCAGCTTGCATCAGCCATCTTTAGCAGCACGCCGGCGGCAGTGCGCAGCATGCGGGGCTTGCCCTACAGCTCTAGCTCCACGCACAGCACCGTATCCTGGACCAGGCTCACGGTGAACCGCCGCAGGTTGGGGTGCGGGAAGCAGCCGCGTTGATCGTCATCCGACGCCTGTTTGCTGGGTCTACACCTGGCTCAAAAGCTCTTTTGAGCCAGGCATGTGCAGTGCTGCTCAGGGAGGCGGGGCCGGTTTTGGCAGGTTGACAGGCATTTGAATCAGTGTCAAAAACCGCTGATCAGTCGCAGCTGCAGGCGTGTTGACCCACCGCGCTGCTGAGAAGTGGTGGTGGCTGTCCGTGCCTGCGCTGTGCCCAGCGCGCTGCAGAGCGCGCTGTGCCAGGTGGGTTTGAGCCTTGCAGTCGAAATGACGCTGTGAGTTCAAGCGGCCGGGATTCTTCCAGCGTGCTCAGATTTCAGGCTTGAGCTTCCGAGTTATGCCGTCAGCGGGCCGGTTGCGAGAAGATCTGCAGATACGCGCGGATTGATTGCAGCAGCTGGCGCCCGGAGGCAGTAAAATCGAACGATAAGCATGCAAAAAAGGCGATCCGGCAGGGCGGCAGCCCTGGCTACTTTGGCACACTTGTTGGTTCTGGCAGCGGGAGCGACATGGCCAGCAGAACCAGGAGCGGCGGCAGCAGCGGCAGAGCTGTCAAGCCGAGGAGCAGGTAAATGATTCACACACATATCGCTGCACGCATCGTGTCAATGGTTTGTTTGACTGGTGCGGCAACGTTAGCCTGCGTTTGGAGCTTCCCAATGTGCCCTGCTGCAGCAGTTGAAGCAGCGGCAGAACCTCCACACGGAGAGCGGTTTGCACCAGCAGCCCGCCACCTTCAGACATCGTCAGCCATTGCTAACCGTGCAAAGCGGCGGCGACGAAAAGCTCCTCCACCTATACGCCGTCGCCTACGCAAGCATCAGCCGCCGCCCCCACTGGCTGGCACCAGCGACGTGCCAAGGCCACCACCAGGGGTCCCCCTACATCCCTACCCTATGCTTGCCCCGCCGTTGCTGCCATCCCGAACACCACCAGCACCTGGTGCCCTACATAGTGAGCACATGTGGGGTCTTGCTTGCCACTCTTCATGGTCTGCACACTGCGCTGCCATCTGCCCTACAACCACGGGAAAGGAGTCCATTTGATGATCCAACACCCAGCTCAGGTGCAACCCCCACCACCTTTTGCTTTCTACTGCAGGCGTGTGTGGCGCTGTATTGCAAGGAATAGACTTGTGGGGAGCAGACCTAATGAGCCTGCCTGCATACCAACTAGAAGATTGCTGTGCCAGCTGCACCGCTCTCCATGGCTGTGGCGCTTTCACTTATGTGCCCTGGGGCAGCATCTGCTACCTCAAGGCAGCCAGCGGATGGCAAAGCAAAGAAGGTTACCGCATGCTGTCGGTCATACTAGATGGCCCCAGCAGCACCCTGCCAGCGGGACCACCACCATACCATGCAGCACCCAGCCCGCCGGTCCAATGGATGCCAGCGAAGCCCCCGCCCAGGCCGCCCGCCAACAACAGCTTCCCCCGCATAAACAACGGCACCTGCTTGAATGGCAGCTACCCTCGGGTGATGCAGCTGTTGGGCTGGGCCCGCAGCACATATCATTACTACCACCCTGAGTATCGAGTCAGGTGAGAACCACACGGGTGTTCAGGCAAACAAACACTGAAAGGAAGCTGTTGCAAACGTGTTTGTGCCCTGCATGTTAACTTAATGCAGTCACTCCTCGATCTAACGATGCTATTCCTGCCCACCAGCGGTGCCCGCCCACTATCAGCTGCCATGGTCCATTGCGTGCAGCACCGTGTACTGCGCCGACCGTTTTGTCGGCAGGTCCCACGCCTGGCTCATGGCCTATCCCTGGATAGCCTACTGCGCCCCCTACCTTGGGGGGATGACACAAGACAACTGTGGCAAGCTGCTGCGGGTTACCAACAATCGCACCGGTGCCAGCACCATCGTGCGCATGGTGGACCTGTGCGGGCATGGCGGTGAGTGAGCCAGTGGTCACCAGAGAGTTAACTGACGCACGTGGGCACAGCGCCTCAAGGGCAAGTAACGGCATCTCAGAGCTAGTGGTAACCTCTGTGACTGAGCCAGCACTTGGGAAAAATGCTGACTCATAAAGTTAAGCAGCCCGTTAGCGGCAGGCACCTGCTCGCCTCCTCCTGCCCAACTACGCTGCCTGTGTGCCCTGGCAATGCCCGCTGCAGCTATTGATGCTGATCAGCAAACTGCCTTTATTCCGCTGGACACCGACGGCCAGGGGTATAGGGATAGCCAGCTGAACGTCACACTGGAGCTTGTTACCTGCTGACCTGGCCTGAAATGTGGCGCAAGCTGGCAGGCCTGGTGGGGCAGGCAGGAAGGGCAACTACTGCAGGATATTCGCCATTAAATTGTAGACAAGATGTACACACCCCAGTTTTCGTGCCAGGGGCTTACTCACTTCACTCGACATCAAGGACTACCGATGCACCAGTTTTGCGCTTCCACTCGTCTGACTGACTAACCCACCCAACATCAACCAGTACTTATCATCTCGCTCAGCCACCAACTTCATAAGACCAATTCCGCCACAGCAACATGTATATCATGCCATATCCTTTGTATGCCGCCTCGCTGCGAATGCACGCTCGCTTGTGGTTTACCAAGCTGCATGGGTTTCATTTCATGCATTGCATGCACAAGATAATTGTGTTATTCGTCGTCCCATATATGTAGTTGTTTCCATGACGAGTTTTACAGCGCTCCCAGGTCTGCCTCCTACAGCCAACCAGCCCGCTCAGTCCAACTCTGATAGGCCGCTGCTCATTGGGCTGCCATGCTTTGGGCCACCAACTGGGGCAACCGCCACCTGCCGCAGCTCATCCAGCACGCTGCTGAAAGGCCGATATGGCAGAGTCAGCACCAAACTGCCGCTTGCCTTGCCTGCAGCTGCGCCTGCCAGTGGTGGAGCCATCACCAGCTCTGTAACTCCGCCACTTGCGCTCACAGCAAAGGGAAGCTGCAGCCCCAGTGGGTGGCAGCCTGGCGCCTGCACACGCACCGCCTCTGCACAGACTGAGGTAGAAATGGCACCAGGGTCACCCTGTGCAGCTGCTGCTGCCGCTGCTGGTAGTGCTACCGTGATGGTCACAGCAGACACTGGCTTGCCCACATACTCGATGCAAGGCTGCAGCTGCTCTAGTTCTTCATGGGGTTCATCGGCTGCAGGTTGCTGGGGCACATCTCGCTGCATGCCACTAGCGCCGCCAACCTGCAGCATAGCCGGCTCTGTGCTGGTGGCAGCAGCCTTGACATCAGCCGCTGCCTGCTGCTCCCGGCTGCGACGTTGCTGCCGCTTGTTTGCCAACAATGCAAACGAGGGTGCCTCATCCTTCTGCTCTGCCACTTCTGCAATCAGCGGCTTGTCTCCACCACCTTGCTTGCCTGGGCCCTGCTGCTGCTGCCCTGTGGTGCTCCGCTGCTGCCGTGCAGTGTCCAACCCCAGCCGGATGTGCTGTGCTGGCGGTGGCAAGCTGCCCTTGTACCGCATCTTGGGCAACTTGTACTGCGGGTTCAGCTCCTGTCCAGTCTGCAGAAAGGAGCAGCACCAACACCATAGGGGCAAACAGGCATGCTAACAAGCTCCAGCATCATAATGGTGGATTGCAGGAAAAAAAGGAAAACACATGGTGAATTGCAGCCATCTGAATGCTGTGATCATGTTATCAGGACAAATAAAAGAGTAAAATACTGTGCGAATGAACCCCAGGATCCAGTTGTCGCCAATCTGCTCAAAAGCCATTCCTGCCTATGCATGCTGCACCCACCATCTGGGCAGCTGTTGCCATTGCCAGCTGAATGAGGAACAGCTTAAGGGGCCGGTAGTCAGAGATGCGCTCCAAAAGCTCGGGATTGACCATGCAGTCCAGGACTGTAGTTACATGGGGCAGGGTGCAGTGCCTAGGTTCAGATGCACTTCATGGGGGCATGCGCAGAACTGCAACTTGGCTGCAAAAGAAGGAATTACAGCTGACATGTCGTGCAGTGTGGGCTGGCTGCAAGCATGCATGCACACACCCATGCAGACTTCCCCTCGGTGGTCCTTATCCAGCCGCGGCGGTCCCATGCTGAGCGGGAAGCGCATGGAGGGAGGAGCCTCACCGCCACGCCCCACTTCGAGGTGGTGCCTGACCTGCAGTAGATGCAGCAGCAACAGGGAGAACTGGTGCTGTGAATGGCAGGGTGCACATTCCTCATATATGATTGAAAGTGTCAGGTATGTTGTAACAACTTGCTGCTCAAGTATCGAAAACAACTTGCTGGGTGCTGCAGCTGGGCATGAAACGCAGATGCGGTGACATATGGGTGGGGAGCAAAGCAGGCATCGCTGCTGCGTACCTCGCCAGGCACCTGCCCCTTCGTCCAGCCGGGCGGCATGGGTAGCTTGCTGGTGCTGCACACGTTGATGAACACCTTCTGGCCCTGTTCGTTGGCCGTTTTGATGACAAACCTGCAATGGGGAAAGCGCAGGGTGTAATGTGTCAGCCCGTGGCAGTGGCAACCCAGCGGTGCAAAGGGCAGCCCGAGCAGAGCCAGGTAAGTTTGAATTAAACAATTTTGGAATGTTCGAAGTATAGTGGGGCAAACTGGCAGCACCCACCCAGGCTCAGGCAAAACCTCCAACTGGTCGTCCGGCAGCGGCAACCCCCCAGGCGGTGCTGTCTGCATCGCCTGCAACGACTCCAGCAGCTCCTGCAACGGCAAAACTGGCGCAATCAGGCTTCAGAGTCCATGCACGGCATGCCGCAGACAACACACAGCCTCCGAGCTGCAAACTGCTTGCCTCCACGGGTGGCTCGTCTCCGCTGCCGCTGCTCTTTTGCAGCAACTCCAAGAGTTTTGAAGGCGAGTCGAGGGTGGGGCTGGGCTGCGCCATGTTGTGCAGCGGCTTTGCGCAGCGTTGACCGCCGCGTTTCAAGCTATATCAAGGGTGTTGTGATATGGTGTGGGTGCATGGACTGCAACTTCAATTACCTGTTGCGCCGTGAACACACACACAACGTTTCCGGCTGGCTGAGCTAGCCGATGAGGTGGCACACGCTCGCTGGCGGCGCCTGCTTTCTGTTTGAAGCCAGTAGTGTTGCTGCTTGCCAAGTTTGTGTTGAACAAGAGTATAGCGCCGGAAATCTTCGACACATGTATACGTTAGAATTCAGTTAGCAGGCGACACAAATGTGGCATGGAGTCGACGTTCATAGGTATGAAAGCACCAGCTGGGATGCCCAGCTGTCGTGCTGCAGCTCCACCGCTTCAGCCTGTAGCACCTCCCTCCGTAACGAAACATTTGCTGCATCCACAGCCTCTGAAGCCTGTCCCAACAGCTCATTCATTGCCAGCCTGGCAATGAGGGGTGCCAGCTGGTTGGCGGGCAGCGAGCCCAAGCAGGCTGCTGTGCCAGGGAAGGCTGCGACAATTCGTCCCTGCTCATGGCCCGGGTGAGTGCCCACTGCTGACTCTCCATCTGGTGTGACGATGAGCTGCAGTGCGCCCTCATTGCCAGCCAGTCGGCCACCAAGGCCGTTCACAAGCCCCGCAGCAAGGCTTCCCGCTGCAGCAAGGCGCTGCTTAGAACGTACTTGCCGCCGCTGCAGCTGCGCAAGACGCGCCAACTCAGAATCTACCGCTTCCTCAGACCCCGCCTGCTCCTTCGGCTCTAATGCTTTGGGGCCCGCTACCTCTCTGGCTGCTGCACCAGCTGAAGCTGCAGCCGCAGCAGTCTGCTGCTGTTGCTTCTTTTGTTGTTCTAGCTGCTCATCAGCGGGGTCCCCATCAGTTAAACTCTGTGCCACGAAAGCAGTCCCGGGTGGCCCCCAGTCCAGCACAGGCAGGCCCCAGCAGCTGTCGACAGCCGTGGGATCATCAACAGTGCGGCGGGAGCCTGTGCCTAGCAGCTGCCACACAGGCAAACTGGCGCACTCCTCCGGTGCGCCCCATCTGCCAGCCGGCACCCGCCACAGCGCCGCACCAGGCACCGCTAGGCCAAACATAGCCAGTGTCTGGCATTGCACTGCCGCTTCTGGCAGCAGCACAAGTTGTTCACACTCAAAAATGGTCTCCTCCTCCCCTCCGGCCGACCCTCCAGCTAAAGCTGCCGCAATGGCGGGGTTGGCCGCTGTGCGCACTGCAAAGTGGCTGCCGGCATCGCGCCAGCCCAGCAAGCAGCGCCCCGCTGCAACGTCTGCGCGTGCACGCTGCGCCATGGCTAGCAGGGCTGCAGCTGCCACTTGGCTGTTGAGAACGCCGCCCTGGTTGGTGAACAGAGACGCTGATCCACGGGGCGGCCTCAGTCGGGGGAAGGCGGTGGTGACCTCCTGCGCTGCCAGCATGCCAAATGGCAGGCCAGCTGCCTACATGCATAGTAGGTGGGGCAGAACAGGGAACAATTGCAACTGTGATGAACAGCACAGGGGATTCAGTACAGGCCAGCCACCAGCAGCGCCCAATCGCACAACCTCAGGGCAGGCTTCCTGGCACCAGCAACACGCGAGGACACACGTAGTGCTGGCATGGAAGGGCAACAGCGCACCTTGCTGGCTTCCTGCATCGCTCCCAGCGCATCCCCACCAGTGCTGCTGCCGCCTGGCGCAATGTCAATGCTCCCGCAGAGCTGCAGCATATTGCGGGCTCCAGAGGCTGCCTCCACACCGCGCCACAGGCCCAGGGCCTCGGTGGCCTCGCTGCGGGCAGCCGGGCAGGCACACAAGCGGCTATGTGAGTCGAGCAACAGTCGAGGGATGCTGCATGGGCAGCATGGCGAGGGCGGTGGCTGCTAATCATCAGCCTCACACATGAGTACAACATCAAAATGGTTAGTAGCATGGCAAATGGTAGTATAGAATGGTGCTGTCCAGCCGGCCATAACTTACTTGACAAGGTGCGGAGTGCCGGCAGGGAGGTGCAACGCCAGGGGAGGGCGGGAGCCGCTGCCACTGCTTGTCGGGGGGCCCAGTTCAGGCGCTGTTTGTTCCACAAGTACAGCACGCTTCCCATGGCGTGCCAACAAGTAAGCTGTGGCGTAGGCCTGCAGGCTGTTGCCTATCACAACAACGTCGGCTGCTCTACGCCGGAAAGCGCTGGCGGATGGCAGTGGACGGGGTGCTGCTGCCGTGGCTGGGACTGCCCTGGTGGAGACCATGCTTGATTGACACTGAGATCCTGTCCGGCCCAAACGAACTACAGTTTTACCAGAGCAACACGCGTGTGCCAGGTATGAGGAAGGGATTCTCCAGACGTTCGGATGTGACTATTGAGGTACTTGTCGCGGTGCGACATGCATGCAATACGGTTGAGGGTCTGTACTTCCTCTAGAGGCATGCACAGCAGGGAACGCCACGTCAGTCGTGAGCTCTTTGCGGAAAGGATACATGTGGGGTATTTGTTATTATCTACTAGCCCTGCGTTGCACTTGGAGCATCAGAGCGGCCTTGGTGCTGTTTTCTCGTGAGCCATGAACCCCTTGACGCAAATCAAGAACACCCAAAAGATCACCAAGGCTGAGATAGAGCTTGGACTTACAGACAAAGCCTCCTGGCACGATCGATTTAAGCACAGCGCGTATGTCTTCGCCGGCGGCCTGCCCTTTGAGCTGACTGAGGGCGACATTTTGGCCGTGTTTTCCCAGTATGGCGAGATTGTGGATGTGCACCTCGTGCGCGACAAGAAGACGGGTACGCTGCTTCACTGTTGGTGCTCTCCCATGCCTGCCGCCGCTGCCAGCTAGCGCCTGCCACCGCTTCATTTGCTGCCCAGGATTGATTGCTTTTTTGCAGCTGTTCGTGTCAACGCATGCCTTTTCCGTAATCTCGCCCTGGAATGATCGTGCCAATGAGCACCCACCCCCAGTAATTGTCATAGTGGGTATGGTGTACCACCCTGCAGGCAAGTCTCGCGGCTTTGCTTTCCTGGCATACGAGGACCAACGCAGCACAGTGCTTGCAGTCGATAACCTGAGCGGTGCCAAGGTGGCAGGGCGCGTCATTCGGGTGGAGCACGTAGACAACTACAGACGCAAGAGGGCAGAAGTGTGTGGTGGCGGGCTGTCACCCAAGCCCTGTACATGGTCGGATGCCATGCGAGGCGGGGGGTGGGGGTGGGTGGGGGAGTGGGGGGTTGTTTTGGCAATGTTGGCCTGCTGAACCGCAGGCAAGGAGACACATTGGCCGTGGCAATGCGAATTGGCCTGCTGGCTGGCTTTGTGTGAGTCCTTGCTGACTGCTTCTCTTGTGATGTCTCCCGCACTGCTGCTGTGTTGCAGTTGGAAGGAGAGCCAGTGCCGGGCAGCGATGAGGATGATGATGAACGGCGGGATGCACAGCAGCGGCAGCGGCAGCAGCAAGAGGAGGAAGATGGTGGTGCTGCAGCAGCAGCAGCCAATGGCGGTGGTGGCAGCGGTGACCCCTGGGCTGGCGGGAACAGTGTGGTCTCGCTGCTCAATGCCGGCCCGGCTCAGACAAAGATCAAGACTTTTGCTGAGATCCAAGCTGAAGCTGCTCGCAAGAAGCGGGAGAAGGAGGCGGCGGCAGAGG
>JAAMXP010002166.1:4059-40545 GCA_019693395.1 Ettlia oleoabundans | reverse complement strand
AATACGTGCTGCCCCAATTGCAGCTCCGACACTTGTACGAATGAGCAGTGGTTGATGAAGGGCAGTGCTACCAAGCCCAGCACCAATGGAGACAGAGCGAGGAACAGCAGGAAGGATTCCTTGTCGGGGCTGAAGGCACCAGTGTAGACGCAAGCAAACAGGGAACCTGCACTCCACACAAAACACATGCACACCCATGTATTGACAACCGTACCGACCTGACCTTAGGCATGCAGCAGGCTCCCTTTCTTTCCGATTGATTTGCCGTCCCATTTACAAATTGGCCACTCAAACCTGATAATCCAATGCCAGCTTTCAATGTGCCGACCACCGATCCACGAAAGCTGGGGAAGTTGCGAATCTGCAGACGGAGCAGTTGCACCACACTGTTGTGTGCAAGCAGGCCAATCAAGAGCGTATGGCTGGTTCATATTACGAAAAACAGGCAGGTAACCCATCTTGACTAACGTTTGTGGTGAGTATGGCTGTGTCTCCCCAAGTGCCCCCGTTTGCAGCCAGCGCAGCAAGCGCTACAAGATGCCACAGCCGTGCTTGGAACAGCCTGCACGCGTGCAGAGCACGCAATGATCAGGAACAAACAGAGACCTCGAGACACAGGTTCCAGACAGGATGCATGCTGATTGCACGTAAACATGCATGAGCAGTCCAGCAGTCAACTTGACACAGATACGTGTTGCGCGGCGTCATATATAGGGCGATCAGGCCTTGCTGCTGATGCCATACGCCACAGCCACTGCTGCCCCGCCTTACCCCTTAACGGCTGCCCAGAGGCCGAAGTACCCCAACGCATTGAACACGCAGCCAACTGTGAGCACAAACCGGGGTCCAAACTTCTTGTGCTTCTCCAATGCATCATACACAACACCCGAAAAGATGGCACTGCGCAACGGGCACAACAAAGACTGCAGTAAGTTGAACGGTGTTGTATGCCGACCCTGAAACAAAGTGCTTGCTGCAACTCAAAGGCATCCCGCTGCACCGTAGGAAACCAACCCCCAAATATCAAGCTTTCAACCACCCTACCTGTAACCCCCAACATTGGCCGCACTTGCGATGAGTTGCAGCTGCTCCTGATCCAGTCCATACTTGCTCTTCAGGGCACCGCTCCAAATGGCAAACGTGTAGGTGAGCCCGCAGCACAGGGCTACACTAATGCTAGCCACAAATGTGTACCACTTGTTCACATAAGGGAACCAGCCGCAGTATCCCTACATGCGAAGCATTCGAATGATGCACCTGGGCCATCAAGCGATCCAGGAGAACAGGCTGAAAGAGGCGGCGGAACAAGCGATATATAGCACCGCCCAAAGCGGCCCCCGCGCCCCTTCCCCCCCCCCCCTTGCTGACTGCTGCAGACAGCTTGTCGGTTAACCATCATCCCCAATTCTGTGCGATCAAGAGCAGTTGAGCCAGGACAGCGGTCGCAACCCTTACTCACCATCGTGCCGTAAGATACTTGAGGGTGTCGGGCTGGCAGTAGGCGCCCCCACCCGCTCTATATGATCATTAAAATACATAACCACTGATAGAAGTTCATTCAGGATGCTATGCCATGCTGCGCCCCATGCCTGCCATGGCATGCCAAACCGCCTTTCACAGCGCACACCACCTACATTGGCTCTTTCTCTGCTGCGAAGCTTGATTGCCGCGCCCTCACTGCAGCCAGTTGTGAGCCGACACCCTAGCGCCCCGCTTGCTTACACACAGTGGCACCATGCAGGCAGCGACTAGCTTGAGGACAGGTGCGAGATGCCTCTGCCGCAGTCGCCGTGGCGTCTGGCTGGGCAAATTGCGCCCGTCCGATCCCCATCCTCTTACTGCACCACTCCTGGGCTTGTCTGCAGCTTGCCCGGCGTTCCACACGGGCTGTCAAGCGGTGAGGATGGTTCGTGTTGCGTCCCGCTGGCAGCTTCGGCGGTGGGGCTGTGTCCGTCGCGGCGCCCTTTGAGCCCGCCTGCGGTGCTTGACCAGGGCTGCCTGCTTTGCTGTTGCTCACATAATGCCTGCAGAGGCCAACTCGCCGGCGTCTGGCAGCTGTTCAGGCATCGAGCGACCCGCTGCTGCAAAAACCGGTGGCACGGCCAGCGCCAGAGGCGTCTTCCTCGGCGCCGGCGGCAGCAGCAGAGCCCGCAGCAGCAGCAGCCTCCAGTGCGCCCTCGTGAGTGCGCGTAGAACGCGCGTAGAGCCTTGCCAGGGACACCAAACCAGACGCTTGTCCGTGGCTGCGCTGTCATGACGTCTTACACCAAGTGGCGTTGCTGTGACCCTCACCTCTGGTATGTGCAGGGGCGTCACCATTGAGTACCAGCGGCAGCAGGCCAAGGCCATGCAGAAGTACTTTCGGGAATTGAAGTTTACTGAGACAGTGGAAAAGGCCAAGTGAGTGCAGGCTGGGAGCTACTTGGGAGGATGTGGGGACTTTGTTGTGCAATTCGCTGCTGCGCCCCTGCATTCCATGCATGCCTTCTGCCCCCAAGGTCGATGATTGCGTGCAAAAACAGAACATCTAAGCCTGAAATCCTTAGGATGACAAACTAGACCTGATGAGACCCCGACACTTTGCAACATATGCCCTCCGGCTGCTGCACCTGACTTCACCCACTCCTCTACTGCATGCATCTCTAGCGTTAATGTTGCCCCCACTTTCATCGTGCCAGCTTGCATATACTGTTCCCTGCGTTTCTTACTCCCCTCGTCCTGCCTGCCCTGGGACCCTTTATGTGAAGGGTGTTTGGCTGGACCAGGAAGAACGAGATCAACAACGGGCGCTGGGTGATGATGGGCATTGGCATCGGCCTGATGACCGAGTATGCCACAGGGGTAAGCTTCATCGACCAACTCAAGCTCATGGCTTCATACATGGGCGTTGTGGACCTGGAGTGAAGACTGCTAATATGGGGACAAAACAGCCCACACACTGGCCCACCAGAGCGGAGCAGCAGTAAATTATATGCCTGGCAGGCGGTGCCCAATGCCTCGCGCCTTTCAGCAACAGCAACCCCACCTCATATTCTTGCTTGAGGTGACATGTCCTGTCCTCAAAAAAATTTGCATTTGTGATCTTTTGAGCAGAAATCCTGAGCAGACATCCTGGCTAGATACAGCCGGCTGATGTCTTGGTTGATTCTTGCCCAAATGCGTGCCCCCCTGTACTGCGAGCGATGCATCTGTTCGAAGCAGCTGCGCGTTTGGGGCTTCCTTAAATTTGATAAGATTTAATCAATTGTTAGCTTAGAGCTGAGAAAAACATCGAAGTCAAAGATGCACAGCAGATGGAGCAAAACTCACAGCAGACAGAGCAGGACAAGCAGGAGTCGAAAGCAAAGGAGGAGTAGCCAACCACGCGAAACCAGACACGAGTGCGACGGTAGAGCAGGATGGTGGGATGGAAGAAATGACATGACAACTGACAACAACTGAAGTGGCGATGGCTACGTGCAGGCTGCTTCTTGACTTTACATTGCCTGTTGTTGCTGTTTTGAGTGAGAGCCATCACGACAATCACATTCTGCATCGCTGTCCTCGTTGTCACTCCATTCCCCAAATTGCCGCTGCTTGTGGAAAATGCAGCACTCTGCGAAAAGCACGATGTGCACTTGAGAAGAGAATGACATGACATACCATGCGTGTGGTCCACGCCGTGGCAGAGCTAACAAGCTGCGCGGCATAACTGTAGACAGTTCAGGGCAGCACGGTTTCCAAGACTGAAGTGGCTGGCAAGCACTCACTTTTTGATTTTTTCTTGTTCATGAACTCGTTATCAACCACATCCTCAGCCCATCGCACACCCTGCATCAACAGCCCATGCGCCGTGGTTACTCAATGCCAGCCCAGCAGTCGTTGATGCACACCTCACCATATGTGCATGTTATGTGGCTGCAGCCAGCACCCAACAAGATTGAAAACTAGGAATGCACCTGCCGAATCTTTTCCTTCTTCTTCTTCTTGGGCACCAAACGTAGCACCAAATGCTCTGCAGTGCGCATGTGCAAAAGAAGAGAAGCATGGGGTGCCATTCAAGAGATGGCTCCGCTGGCTCCCTGTAAGTAGGGCATGGGCACAGGACAGGCATACAGATAATCCCGCACCTGTGAACGCGCCTGATGCATGATGCTGCTGTGGCGGCGAAAGTGGCGATAGTTGTTGCTGCTGTTGTTGCTGCTGCTGCTGCTGCTGCTGCTGCTGCTGCTGCTCCTGGTGGCCTGCAGGCGGCGGGTGCTCGACCACCGTCAGGGCGACGCCCCCACCACTGTCACTGTGCTGCACGGCGATACCGTGGCTCAGGAAGGCAAGGGTGGACGCCATGCTGCCGTGGCGCCCACTCTCCGGAGCCTAGAAGTACGCAGGGCACCGCCGCCACGGGTTTCTAGACACGGCTAACAGCACTAGGGCCTATGACTTGAAGAAAGACGTGTAGGACGCGGGGCAGGAACAGGCGACAGCGAAAAGCGACCTGACGTCCGCCTCCCCTTCGACTTGGAGGCGCGCCTAGGCGCCACGCCAGGCTGGCTGAGATGCTTTCTCTCTTCGCGCACTTTCAATTTCACATTTATAGTATCGCAGATGGCGGCAAAACCAAAGCGAGGCAAACAGCAGGGAGGCGAGTGATCAAGTGTGCTGGGCTCTCGGCGTGGCTGAGGCCCTCAGACGGCCCACTGCTTGCTGCGGTGCCATCCGATGGCAACCATGGCGCCAAAGGCGGCAGTCAGTCCCGGTGCTGAAGATGGTCAACCAGACCCTTTCAACAGCGCTAATTTCGACGTGCAGCGCTATGTGAATAGCATGTTCCCCACAGGTGCGCTGTGGGTGTGCTGCTGATGAGTCTGGATAGCCAGGATACTGCAATGGTGGCCGCCCAGCGCTCTGCTTGCACACGGGGCACGGCGATTGCAATATAGGTCATTCCCCCTTGGCCCCACCGGCTGCAGAAACATCCTTGGTGGAGTTGGACCCGCTGGTTGTCACGCTCAGGCATAAGGTATGCCGACAATGTAAAGCCCAATGGAGAAGGGTAATCCTTAGTGGCTTGTTATGCCAGTTGCGCACACACAGCCAGCCTGTGCTGCTTGCAGGTAACCTGCACACTTAGTCTGCCTGCCTGTAGCAGCCACCCACCTGCCAAATGCCTGTTTCCATCCCTGCAGGTCCAGCGTGTGGATGCCGAAATCCTTGCGGCCGTGCGCGCTCAGAGCAGCAGCGGGGCGCGGGCTCGGGCTGACCTAGCGGATGCTCGTGGCACCATTGAGGAGCTCTTTTCACGCATCCACGAGATCCAGCGCAAGGCAGAGCAGAGCGAGCTGATGGTGCAAGAGATATGCCGAGATATTAAAAAGCTGGATTACGCCAAGAAGCACCTCACCGCCACCATCACTGCTCTGCGCCGCTTGTCTATGCTTGTCAACGCAGTGGGTGCGTGAGAGTGTATGGCGCTGAGTCGCAGCTGATGTCACATGAATACATGAAGGGTGGCAAGACCAACCTTGCCTTTGTCATTTTTGCTGCTATTGCGGTCTTGTGCTGGCGCAGTTGTATGTGCCAGCTGGCTTGGTGCCATTTGGCCCTGCTGTTCTTGGTCGCTCAACTCCTGCACCCGCATTTCCCTCTGCCTGTCATTCCCTTCAGACCAGCTGCAGCTGTCTGTGGAGCGGCACGAGTATGCCGAGGCGGCCCACCTGTTGGAAGCTGTGCAACAGCTGTCCTCACATTTCCAGTCGTATGTGCACATCCCAAAGGTGGCGGAGCTCAAGGGGCGGTTGACAGCCCTGGAGCGCAGCCTGCAGATCAACACGCTGCGCGAGTTTGAGCTGCTGGGGGAGGAGGCGCCAAGCCCGCTGCTGTTGGAGCGCTTGCGCTCCTGCTGCATGGTGGTGGAGGCCTTGGGGTATCAGGTGGGCTGCCAGGGGGGCTGGCGTTGTGAGTCGGGGTGGTGCTGCTGTTGCTGCTCGCTGAATGCCAGGGTAGGCCAGTTCCTGGCTGGCACATGTTGGTTTTGTGCCAGGGGTGGGTGTTGGCGATAGCTGGCAGGTCCTTGCTGACTAGTATTGCGTCAACCTGGCACATATGTACTGCCACTTGCCACCTCCAACCTAAAGACCCTGCTGCAAGCATAATGGGTTGGTTCCTTACTAGCATGCGCTGCGCTGCCAGTCTTCAACTGCTAGCAGGCTCGGGATGAGCTGATAGATGCGGTGTGCAAGCGTGAGATGGGTGTGTACACCCAGATCTTTGCCACCATAGGGGAGACAGCACGCCTAGAGCGCACTGTCAACCGCTACAAGTGGCTGCTGAAGCGGCTGGAGGCACGAAAAAACATCTGGGCCATCTTCCCGCCAGGCTGGCATGTGCCGCAGTTGCTGTGCATCATGTTCTGCAACATCACGAAGACGATGCTGGCGGAGATACTGGATCTCAAGGTGTGCCTCCTCCTACTGCACTTTATTTCTGTGCATCCCCTGGAGGCACCTTGTACCGACAGCAGTCGCCTGACTGCAAAAGGCTTGCATACAGTGGCGCCCTCGCTCGCCTTTGTCGTAAGATTGTGTTCTGGTACCTGCCTCCCGTGGTTGCACTGTATCCCATACCCAGCATAAGTGCAAGCAACTTCTTGGCCCCCGTGTTGCTCCGCTGTGCAGTCATCTGAGCTGCCGCAGCAGGTGGACAACCTGTTGAAGGCTGTAGAGGCCACCAACATTTTTGAGAGTGAGATGGCGCGGCGATTCGAGGGCGCTGTGGATCGCGAGCCCACCACCAGCGAAAATGTCGAGGTTGTTGGCGTGGGCAGCACCGTGCCGCCATCAGATGACAGCAGCCCAGCATCCCATGTTCGCCAGCGGTATGAGAAGTTGGCACGCGAGAAGCAGCGAGTGGGACAGAATGAGTCGCCAGAGCGCCGTAAGGAGCAGGTTGGTGGGTGGATGGGGGAGAAAGAGGTTGCATTGCGAAGAGTTGGCAAATGGCAACTGGCAGTTGGCAAGAGCCTCACAGCGATATTTCAGTGCTTTTTTCCACACAACCAACACAGCACCGAGAAGTAGCATAAGGCTAACATGTGCACAACGCGCACGCCCACCCCTACTCCAGGAGCATGCCACCTCGGCGGCTGTGGCCAAGACCCATTTCAAGGGCAGCATTTCCTCAGTTTTTTTGCCTTACCTCGGGTGCGCTGCTGAGGAGTGGCGTCGTGCACATAAAGCTCACGTGCCAGCCATGGCAGGATTTCTTTGCTACCTGGGCTGAAGTACCAGCCAGATTAGTGCCTGCTTATGGCTGGGGCAATGCAAGCCTGCTTAGAGCAAGTGTGCCCGCCGCCGCTGCGCGTGCGCCCCCCCCACCCACCCACCCACCCACCCACCCACCCGCCCACCCCAACCACCAACACCACCACCACCTTGTGCGCCACCCTTCTATACTGGAGCCCACGCATGGTTGTTCCTGCTTTCTTCCTCCTGCTCTTCTGCAGTGTCTACTTTGAGCATGTGGAGCATGACCTGATGGCAGGGCTGGAGCGGCTGATGAGAGAGGAGAGCTGGCAGCCCCTGTCGGGCGACCTGCGAATCCTGCGCAGCAGCAACGAATTGGTGGAGGCGCTGAAGGCGGAGATGAGGGACTGTGTGGGGAGGGTCACACGTGGCAGGCCCCTGCTGGAGCTGGCCGTGGTCTTCCAGGTGAGGTGGTTGGGAGAGGGTGTCATGTGCTGCAGGTGCGGGTGGGTTATGTGGGTAGTACCATGACCTGTTGGCCATCTGTCAATGAACCTCTGATCGCAGCACTGTCTTCTGCACGTTGCTGTTCAGCGCCTGCCAGTGTGCTGTGGGGGAGCAGCTCCTCCACTCTTCTCTGCCACATGTTTGCCTATATCTTATCGCTGCCTGCCTGTGCAGCGTGTGTACCGTGCCTACGCTGCGCGCCTGGTGGCCCGCTTGCCCAAACCCGCCTCCGCCAGCCTGAGTGCTCCTGCGGTGCTGGGCGCAAATGAGTGGCACGTCAGATTGAGTGATGACGACATAGGAGTGATTTGTCTCATTGTCAGTACCGCGGAGCACTGCCAGGAGATGGTGCGCCAGCTGGCACGCACGCTGGCAGCCAAGCTGGAACCTGCTGAGCTAGCGTCTAGGTGGGGCTGGGCGGACTGGGTTAGCAGTTGGAGACTGTGTGTTGTATGGTGATGGCCGGGCGAGTTGGGAGCAAGCCAACATGCCGCCTGGAGATCCCCACTTAAGCGCCTTGTGGGCCGCTCCCTGGCCTTCTTCTGGCTCGTTGGATGGAATGCTGCTGTGTGGATGCTGTCTCGCATCGAGTGTCTGCTGTGATCCTTTCCCAATAGATTGATTCTATTATCCGCCGGTTCTCATGTGGCCTTTTCTTTGTTTTCAGTCAACAAACGAATCAGCATTGCTTCTACTGACTTTGACCCTTGCACAACCCTTGAACTTTCCATGGTCGGTGCCCATGCTGTACACGCTGCCCACTGCCTGGGTTCCTGCCTTGGCCTGTCGCGTACGCTCCCCTGCAGGGTTGACATGAGCGAGGAGGAGGATGAGTTCCAGGGTGTTATCACCGCCTGCCTAGCGGCGCTGCTGCTGGGCATAGAGACAAGGCTGGAAGGCGCGTTAGGGGCCATGGCGCGCATCAACTGGGCGGGAATGGAAATGGTGGGCGGGGACTGGCTGGCTGGCCGGGCAGCTGAAGTTGGCTGGATGGGTTGGGTAGGGTGCACTGCGATGGTAGGCTTTGTGCTGAAAAGGTTTCTGAATGTCCTGATGGATTGGGCAAGTCGAGCTTTTTTCCTTTTTGACAAACCCCATGCGCCTGCCTGCTTTCCGCACGCCTGCCCACCCATATACTCTGTTGCCCGCCGCTCGCCATTGAAGTATATGCACCACCCAATACTGCCCTGCGTCATTGTTATTGCCTTCGCTAAGGAACTGCTTGCAACCCTGTCGTTGTTGCACCTTTGCACTGAGAAGTGCGTTCAACTTTGCACCTCTCATCTCAATACTGCTCTGAATGCTGTGACCCTTCCCTCTCTCCTAACCTTGCAGGCTGGGGACCAGAGCGAGTACGTGGGTGCCTTCCGCCGCATACTGGCGGATGTGGGCTCCCGTCTGGGTTCAGCCATGCCGCCCAACTACTTTCGCTTCTTCTGTGACAGGCTGCTGCGCTCCTTTGCGCCGCGATTCTACGAAAACGTGTTCCGCTGCCGCAAAATCTCTGACATTGGCTGCCAGCAGGTGTGCAGTGCACCGTCACAAATTTATTCCGGCTGGAAACTGGTGGATTGTTATGACAGCCCTAGGCAGCAATGCGCTCAGTGCGCTGAAGGAGAGGATGTCCTGCTGCGACGCGGATGGTCCAAATGTTGTCCAACGTTGGCAATCAACACACACATACCTGCACGCCATCCCAATGCCAGCGCGTGCTCTTGCCACCCTGCATTCCATCATGGCCCTACCACCCCAGCACCCCATCCCCAACCCTCCACTCACACACCCCGCCACACATCGCTGCTTCAGATGCGGCTGGACACCGAGGTCATCAAGGGGCAGCTGTCTGACCTGGCCAAGGCTGGAGGGCAGCTGGATGCAGCGGGGGTGCAATCATTTGCCTCCGACGTCAACGCCCACCTGGGGCGGGCTGAGGCTGTGCTCAAGGTGGTGGGGTCACCGCCGGAGGGCATGGTGGACACTTTCTTTGAGCTGATGCCGCATGGCTCGCCCTCAGACTTCCACCGCATAGCTGACCTCAAGGTGAGTGGGTGAATGGGGGAGGGAAAAAGCATCGTGACACCCATGGGATTGGCAGGTGGCAGGGAATGCAGACGCAGTGGCTTTTGGGAGGGATGCATAGCGCTGAGAGGCTAGATTGCTGCAAGTTTCTGCAGAAGATGTATGTTTAGCAAGCTGTCACACTGCAATCTCTGTTGTCATCTTGCGGCGCCTGGCTTATGCACACCAACCCACTTGTACCGTTCCCCCCATCCACACCACCGATCATCCTACAGTTGCACCTCCAGTGCTGCTGTGTGCAGGTGCTGAAGCGCGGCGAGTACCAGGCAGTGCTGGAGCAGTTCAACCGTCGCACGGGACGCCCACTGCTGTCAGCCGACGGCCCGCCGGCAGCTGTGCGCTCCGCTGCCTCCGGTTTCAGCCTTCCTCAGATGCAGATGCCGCGCCTGCAGCCCAGCACCAGCAACGCGGCGGCCAAAGCGGCGCAGGATGTTGCGGCGCGGCTGGGCAAGCTCAACCCCAACCTAACCGCCGCCAAGGCCTCGGCAGCGGCAGCAGGAGAGAGCATGCGGGAGACGATGCGCGGCATCCGCTCCAAGAGCCTGCGCTTTATGCAGCGAGACCAAAATTAGACCCACCTGCTGCTGCGTCACGCTGACGGCGCTGATGGCTGACTTGTTCACTTGTTACTGGCCCCCGGCTCAACAGTTCGAGTCTGGTCTCTACTATGACTGCTATATCCATCTGCCATGCTCGTTAGTCCATTGCTTTTGTGTGTTGCTTCCCCTTTGGCTGCCCCTGTCGCCACCCGCTTTTGCCAAATCAGCTCTCAGCAACAACCTCTCAACAACCTGCGTGGATTCAATAGTCAGCCCAGGCTCCCTGGCTGCCCCGTGACATACAATTCAGCTTCTCCTTCGGATCTGGCATTTATAGCTGTGCTTTTCCTGAACCAGCCCTGCTGACAGCGTAGGCAGGTAGAAAGTAGCACAAACACGAAACCCAAGCCCCAGAGTTTGTGACACACTTTGGAACCCCCTTGGGCAATACTTGTGCCCCTTGAACGTTGTCAGGCCACGCATGGAGGTTCCTGGGAGTGCAGTTCCGGGGGAGCAGCCCCGGCCTTGCCCGCAACCTTGAGCTTCTGGCCAACAGGGGCGGGGTACGCGAGTGCCCACATAGCAAGGTCCCCATAGCAACGGAGACGTTGCCATGGAGCTGCCTACACCCAGCAGACGCAGCGAGGATGGGTTCGACGAGGCAGGTTTGGGACAGCCCGCTCTTTCAGGCGGCATGGTTGTCTCTGGAAATGAGGAGCCAGCTCGAGAGGTGAGAGCAGGCGGCTCAGCGCCAGGTTTGGCACCAGCAGCAGCACCGGAGGCGGGAGCAAGCCCCAGCGGCGCCTCCAAGGTTGTTGTGCACAGCCGAGAGCAATTCATGGGGGTGAGTGATGGGTTGTTGTGTGTTTAACACGAGAATTGTTGACGGAGTTCTAGTGATTTCAAGATGTTGCTTGTGCAACAGTGGTGTAGTATGCTCTCCAAGCCGCCACACTGACAGTCCTTCCATACGGCGCTCGCTGCTGTTGATACTGGCCGACCTGCCCGCAACGCTGGGGGGTCCATTATCCTTCAAATGCTGATCGCGCCTCTTTTGGGAATCTGAAACGTCTCGCATGCAGGTCTGGACGCGCTTCATGCAGTCCCGCAACCTTGACACATCGGTGAGCCTCCAATGGTGCAAAGGCTGGCAGTGCCCACTTGTCTGCCTCTCTTGCCCACTTGTATAGCGACCCCCAACCGTGGATACATCATCTCCTTCTGCGGTGCCAGCAGTTTCTGTTGCTTCATCTGCAGCCCGCAATGTTCAACCGTGCCCCCATGGATCTCTTCAAGCTCTTCAGGCTGGTCATGAAGGCAGGCGGCTTCGAGTCCGTGCTGGCGCAGAAGGGCTGGGTGAGCCGACATTGCCACACTCACTGCCAATTCAACCACAACTTTGTGTGCAGACAAATGTTCTGGGGTCCTTGGTTTGTCATCTGAGGGACTGCCGGCCTTGCAATGCAACATGCCCCCTCTGGTACGATACGCCCAGCACACACATTGACCAACATGAAAGAAATGCCAAAGGTTTAGAATAGATCACCCGCGTGCAGGCCCGTGTGGGGCGGTCCTTCAACCCACCACCCAGCATGACAGGTTAGTACGGGGAGGTGGCCTATTTGCAGATTCGTTGTTGGATGCTAGTTCAAACAGCAGCAGCAGCACACAACAGCCAAACACCAGATTTGTCACTCAGCGATCAGTCGGTCCCCGCGGAAGGAACGCCACGGTTGTTGCTGCCAATCTGACAGTAATTTGCGCAGATGCATATGCAATCTCATCTTCTGATTGTCGATGCGCCCACTCATTGATCCTGGGCCATTGACTTTGTTAGCACAAGGACACCCTATGGTCACTAATGTGACTCTACTGCCTGCCTTCGCTGCAGATCTGTCCTTTCAAGTGAAAAGAATATACAACAGCAAGCTGCTGGACTTTGAAAAGGTGGGCATCCCGCTGCATGTGCAACTGCTCTTTCAAGCTCCCTGTACCACGAATATATTGCACGACACCAAGGGTTCCGTATCAGACAATGCAAGCAAGGAGCTAGATGTGCATTTCACTCTTGCTACCCTTGCAACGTTTAGGACAAGTTTAGCCTTGTGACTTCATGCCTCTGACATGCAGGCGTATACTGGTGGTGAGATCATTGCAGACATCCCCGTGGATTCCGCAGTTCCAGCCGCCAGCTCTGCAGGAACAGCCGCTGAGCCGTCTACCACCAAGACCAGGCAGTCAAGGCAGCCTGTGTTAGAGGGGGGCCAGGATGTGGAGCAGCTGACGACTGCAACGGGAGGCGGAGCCCTGCCTTTGATCACCTCCCCAGAGCCGGCCCCCTCCTCCCGCTTGCGCTCCCGCTCCCGCTCCCGCTCGCACTCCCGGTCCCAAGTAACTCAAGCAGGAAAGCAAGCCGCCGCAGCAGGCATGCTAGTTGCAACGGAGCTCTTCCCTACCTTGTCAAGTGCAACAGCAGCAGCCAATGCAGCGAGGGCGGTGCCTTCAGCAATGACACCGGTGGAACTGCCCGCTGCAGCAGTAACAGCAAATGCGCAGCCTGCCACGACAACTTCTTCAGCATCCAGGATCAAGCAAGCAGCGCGTCCAGCAGCTCCAGCGCCGGGGTTGAGCATACCGCCACGCCCGCCTTCAGCCGCGGCAGTGCGCAAGGCCTCCAAGCAGGGTGCCGCCGCCACTGAGTCTGCAGATGCTGGCATGGTGCGGGCCCCATCCAGTCATAGGTTGCGGGTAAGAGTCACCGGATCTTGTGTCTACACCTCAGACCAGAACTGGGCCAACCTTACCTTGATGACTGTGTCAGGAACGGTTGCCTAAGTTGTTGTGAGTGATTTATCGCATGGCTAGAGTGAAGTGCCGCTTGACCTGCACTTGTTGATCAATCTGCTGGGCGTTGCAGCCAACTCAGCCCAAGCACTACACACCCCGACTGCGCAACAGCAGCCCAGTGGTTGTGGCGTCCCCAGAAGACATGGTGGGGAGACGCATTGGTGTCTGGTGGGCAGATGGCAACCTAATCTACTATGCCACAGGTCCGGCTCTGTGGTTGCACCAACGTCACCAAGATGTCACCAAGATGTCAGGTTTTGATGACGTCGCTTCAGATGTCCATGCCGCTGTCCATGCTGTGGCTGCATCAGCCTGTCGCCTGCACCTGCTCCTCCTTCCCTTGTGCGAGCGTATGTGCGAATGCTGTGGCTGTGCCTCTCGAGAGCCTGGACCCCTCCCCATGGTCTCATGCTGCAGTGGTGGGGTACGATGAGGGCAGGCAGTTGCACGGCATTCTGTATGACGATGGTGAACAAGAGCAGCTGAACCTGCACTTTGAGAACTGGTTCTTTGCCGACTCACCACCACACCTGGGGCGGCAGCACCAGCAGCCGCCATTGCGGCTGCCACCGTCGCAACTGCCGCCCACGCAGCTGCCGCCACTGCTGCCGGTTGAGCAGGCGCCTGAGCCCCCCCCGCAGCGCCAGTCGGATGCTCGGGACAGCGCCGCTTCAGGCCTCAGCGGCCTGCACTTGTCTGAGCTGTCGCTGCAGGCGGAAGCAGTACCAGATAGACTTGCAGAGGAGCCCCCGGGATTGCCGCTCCCCAAGCGACCTCGCGCTGATGCCACGCCTCAGCAGCCAGCAGGGTTGGGGTTCAGCATGGGCCGAGCCCTCAGCGCCGGTCTACCGCCTGCTGACCTAACAGTGTCCCGGGCACCTTCTGCATCATTCCACCCCTTCCAGCAGCGGCAGGCGCAGCAGCTGTTTCAGACGGCAGGCCTGCGAGGGCCGGCAGCAGGCATTCTAGCAGCCAATGTAGGCGGCAGTTATGTGCCCCCGGCTGCGCAAGGCTCCACATATCTGGCTGCCAGCTTCCAGCCAGGAGCCGCGACAGCCTCAGAAGCGCCCCCAACGCTGCCACTGATGCGCCCTCCAGCGGTTGCGCCCTTAGTGCCTGTGCACCAGCAGCCGCAAGAGCTAGTGGCTGCAGGGCGCAACTACCGAGCTTTCTCCGCCTCTGCTGCCCCAGACGGCTTTGAAATTTTTATGATCATGCCGGGATTAAGAATTGAGGAGGTGAGTTTTCAAAGGAAGGCGCTCGATTGGGGAGGGTGTTGAGGGGTTGGGTAAAGTACTGTGCTTTAAAACTCTTGAGAGGCAATGCGCTGCAGGCTTGTGACTGATATGTGGTTGCCTGCAAGGCACTGATTCATGCTGTTGCACTCGTGGTCCCCTGCATGCCTTGCAATATCAATGCAGGTGAGTGTGCAGTGCTGGGGCAGCGGCATGGTTACAATTAGCGGGGAGCACAAAGGTGACCCAGCAGGCCCAGCGATAGGAGCGGGGGCCACCACCTCAGGCTCCCAGTGGGTGGCTGCCTCTGTCAGGGAAACCATTCAGCTGCCTGCCAGGATAGACACACTTTCTGCCCAGGCCATGTTCACGCCCACTGGCCAGTTGTATGTGCGTGTGGACAAGGCGTAGCACACCAAGCTGATCCCCAG
Source organism: Ettlia oleoabundans (assembly GCA_019693395.1). NCBI lineage: Eukaryota > Viridiplantae > Chlorophyta > Chlorophyceae > Chlamydomonadales > Ettlia > Ettlia oleoabundans. Next base: position 25,687 of record JAAMXP010002166.1, on the reverse strand, counting down.
CAATGAATAGACTCATTTTGGCGTGAACTTTGTGTGATAGCAAAGCAATTGCCCTTCCTGGAACAAACTTCCCAACCTTTGTGTGATAGAAATGTGCCATGTAGATAAACGAAACGGATCATTGATGCAGATCAGATTCATGCATGCGGTGTAATGCTGATCAGTGAACGATGACACCTATTGGCCGGTGCTGGAGCCAAACGTGGGGTTGTAGCTAGAGCTTTTAACATGCGTTCCCCTGATGCCTGACGCGCGCCACTGTGGCACTCAGCACCACCCACACATGCCTGGTGTTTTGCTGACTGGATTACCATAAGGTGAAAAGGTGACTCAAAACAACGATGACGCAACTGGCATAACAGGTGTTGTGGCGCGTAGATCGGCGGTGGTGTGACGTCGACGACGCAGTGCTGGCGCCAGATCCTCCGCTCATGCCTTTTCAGTTTTTCAGGGTTTCAGCTTTTGCGGGAGCCGTGCATCTAGTACCCTTCTCCACCGAGACTCTTGTGTCCTACCAAGCGACGTGTTCTGGTGTCTTGGTTCCGGCTTTGCTCTCCGGTTGGCCATTGTTCACAAATGCCTAACCAGCTTTGATGGCTGGGCTTTGAGATAATATGATCGACGGTGAGGGCTCCTGGGCGGCAATGCACCACGTGCCTATGTGTGGAACTTGCTCTTGGTGCTCCCCGTTGAAGCTCGACACCGTTATATTGTAAGTGACTTGTAACGCGTCGATGCTGGCCCTGCTGTCCATCCATCACCCCTCTGCAGGGTGGACGCTGCTGCTTGCGGTGGCGGTGGCGGCGCACGCCTTGTTGGCGCCCTTCACAAAAGTTGAGGAGAGCTTCAACCTGCAGGCCACGCACGACCTGCTCTATCATGGCCTAAAATTGACTGCTTACGACCACTTGGAGTTCCCAGGCGTGGTGCCTCGCACCTTTCTGGGCCCGTTAGCGCTGGCAGCAGCAACCTCTCCAGCTATGCTGCCGCTGCGCCTGCTGGGAGCCCCCAAACTGGCTAGCTTGCTGGTTGTGCGATTGGTGCTGGTAAGCGGCATGTGGCGCATCAGTTGAAGTGGAGGCAGCTGTGGGCCTACCGTGTTTTACGGGCATCTGCAAAAAGCCTGGAGATCTTGCTGTGTGCCACAGCTGATTGCCTGTCTGTGTGCTTTCTTAATCACAACACCACTCTCTTCTCTTCCACGCAGGGATGCATCACTGTGGCCTCCATGTCGCTCCTGCAGCGTGCCATCCGGCAACAGCTGGGGCCCACCACAGCTGCCGCATTTATGGTGCTGACCGCACTGCAGTTCCACCTGCCCTTCTACCTCTCCCGCACCCTCCCCAACGTCCTCGCCATGCCCCTTACCAACGCTGGGCTTGCATGCTGGTTGGCCGGGGGCGATCCCCTTGCTGCCATGTACCTGCTGACTGCTGCTGCGGTGAGCTTTGTCCGCTGTGCTGTGCTGTCATCCCTTCCAGCAAGGCAGGGTCTTAATACTGCACCCTTATGGCATGTGGCGCCTTTTGAAAGGGGGGTAGGGGNNNNGGGGGGCGCGCGCGCGCAGCGTCCTTGCAACACCAGCAGGCCAGTCAAAGTATGGGGCGTCTCAAGGTTGTTGCCAGCACACTGGTGATTTTTCAATGTTTCAAACCCCCCTCCGGCTCTGTTCGCTCGTTACTTCAATTCTGTGCCGTTCTCCGGCTGGCTGCAGGTTGTCTTCCGGTGTGACATGATCCTACTGGTGGGCCTGGTGGGCCTACACCTGCTGGCCACACGCCGCGTCAGCCTGCCACGCGCCATTGCACACGGCCTGGCTGCCCTTACCGCCAGCCTGGCCGCCTCTGTCCTTGTCGACTCCTTCTTCTGGCGACGCTGGCTGTGGCCTGAGGGGGAGGTGCTGCACTTCAACACAGTGCTCAACAAGTGAGTGGGGCTGTGATGGTGGGCGGCTGGTGTATGGTTGATTGTTAGTTAGTGAAGAGGTTGGTGGTTTGGCAGGCACGACATGCGTCACATTATTGCCACCGGCCATAGTGCGGTGCTGTATATGTTGCTGTGGCCTCAACGCTGGATCTTCAATGCTGAACTTCCTGGCTGCGGCTATGTTCGTGGTGTGCAGGAGCCACGAGTGGGGCGTGATGCCAGCCCACTGGTACTTCACATCAGCACTGCCACGAGCCTTGCACGCTGCCTATGTGCTGGGCCCGCTGGGGGCAGTGCTGGAGCACCGTGTGAGAGCCCCCTTGGCTGTGGCGCTGGGCTTTGTGCTGCTGTACTCAAACCTTGGGCACAAGGAGGTCCGCTTCCTCTTCCCGGTGCTGCCGCTCTGGAACCTGGCGGCGGCAGCGGCGGTGCAGCGCGCGTGGGTGGGCCGCAGCAAGTCTGCGGCGCGGCGTTTGCTGCTGATGGCTGTGGCCGGCGCCCTGGCCGCGGGCCTTGTGGTGACCGTGATGACAGCAGGAGCTAGCCAGCACAACTACCCGGGCGGCGCGGCGTTGCACCAGCTGCACAGCCTTGCTGCAGAAGATGCATCGTCAGCAGCGGGGCAGGGCCGGCAGCTGCGGGTGCACATTGCTGTGCTGCCTGCAATGACTGGCGTGTCACGTTTTGGGGAGGCAGGGAGGCCCTGGGCTTACTACAAGGAAGAAGGGCTCACAGCGGAGCAGCTGGCCACACGCCGGTTCGACTTTTTGTTGACTGACCAGCCAGCAGTAGGGGGCTATGCCCAGTTGGCGGCAGTGCAGGGCTTCCAGCGGCTACAACTGCGCAGCCGCAGCCCCACCGCAATGCTGCGCAACCTGCTGCATGGTCAGCTGCCAATGCAGGTGATGACAGCGCCGCAGGTCTTCATACATCGCCGGCTAGATTTGTAGTAGTTAGCTTGTCAAGTTTGATTATTACAGTATACAAATTGTCCCAGCTTTTGGTGACTCATGCCAAGGTGTGGACAGCAGAAGATGGCGACTTGCTCAGCAGCACACTCTCAATAACCCTTTGTCAGGCGGTCTTGTATGAATCTGGGGAGTGCGAAACGACGTTATTGGGGAGTGAGGTCGCCAATGTGTTCAAAAGAAGTCTCATGACGCTGTCCGTTGGTCAGAATTGCTGCTGTGCAACCCGCATTGGCGCCGCATCAGCACTGGAAGGTGGGACTGCAGACGATGGATACAAGACCCCACGCCGCCAGCAGCACCAGTGCCGCAATAATAAGCACCATGCGCGCGTTCTGCCACCACATCTTCCGCCGAAGCACACGCGCCTGCAAGAAGGTAACAGCATACGTAGACGGGCAACACAGTGTGGCTGGTGTGATGCAGCGGTCGCAACTCAGGCGCATCCACAGCTGTTACTCAGTGACTCAAGGCAGCAGCAGGTGCATTGCACGCCCACATTACATACGAACAACAGGAATGTAAGAGTTGCCCACCTGCCGCTTGAAGGTGAACGCCTGCTCCCCCAGCCCATCCGTCTTCTCTACCAGCAGCTCAAGCCTCTCCCCCCGACCCAACACCTGCAGCACAGGCAAGTGCGCAGCCAGGGCATGAGCCAATGCACAGCCGTTGCAGGACTGACAAGGGCTGCGCATCCTTGGACGGCAACCGATAGCCTACAGCACTCATCACAGCCCCTAAGCAATGGGGCCACACTGCATGACTGCAATCTCTGACCCACCTTCTCAATGTTATCCACCATCACGTTCTTCAGCTCCACCACTTCACCTCGCACCCGGGCCAATGTGTCAGCCCTACACAGTTACACAGGGCCACCACAAAGTCGCTGCTTTGGAACCGTTGCTCCGCCAGCATACACACTGCCATGCCTGGCATGCTACGCTGTTGCTCATAGTTTGCGTGTGCGCCTTCCCAGCTGCCCGGCAGCCTGACTAACCTGTCATGCCCAACTATAATATCATTCTGACATATTGATACGTGATTACTCCTGCCAAGCCAACTCGCACCTTGACATCCCTGCTAGTTCCTTCCACCCTCCCTGCATCCTGCCTCACCTCTCTTCCCAATCCCCTGGTTCAGCCCACCCCTCACCGCGGATCTGTGTTGAAGTAAATCATTCGCTCCCGCAGCACCGGCGCAAACTCTGTGTTCATCTCGTAAGCAACCGCACCCCCTGCCACAGCACTATACCGCTGCTCAAACTGCTGCTGCACATCGGCCAGGAAAGCGAAGGGAAGCCGCTTGCCCAGGTTCTGCAAAGAAAGCAGATGCTGTGACGCGAGGCGAGTCAGGCAGAAGAGTGGTTGATGGGGACAGATTTGGCTGGCTTTGTCGTTAAAAACCAGGTGAGATCACCAACTCGCATTTCCTCACCGTTGATGCATGCAACCTGTTGTTGCGTTTAGAAGCAGAACAGATCAGGCAGAGACGGGCACAACAGTTGGCTTTCCCTCACCTGGTCTGCCATGCACAAATAAGTAAATCCTCCAGCAGACAGCACGTGGAATATGTGGTGTCCCGCTGCCCAGCTGGCGCGGAAGCCCTCATCCTGAGGCACTTTCTGCAGAAGTCCCACGGCCACCACGCTGCTGTTCCCGCTCACTGATACGTGCTCCGCCAGAACAACGCTGCCACGAGCCACCAGAGCATACAGGATGCCGCCATTGCCGGCTGTTGCCATGGCACGTTCTGCGGCGAAGCGGCGAACAGTTTGGCAGCTGCAGCTGCATACTGACGGCAACCCGGCGGCCTGCTGAAGTGTACAAGGCAGGTGGAAACACACAAGCTAAGGCTGTCGAATTGCGCACGGTACCGCCACGCTTTCAACTTGCCTTCACAAGCAGGCCACGTTCACACAGGACTGAATGAGTGATCAGAGCGCCCTAGGGGCGTGGACGGCTGCACTGCAGGCGGCGCTCCAAACAGCCAGGAATATTGAAAAGGTCCCGGGTGCAACAGGCAAGAAGAGAACCTTATCAGCCAGCGCAAGGGATGTGAGGATGCCGGGCACGTGTCGAGGGGACGAGTGCTTGTCAAGCGGATTTTGGATGAAACGAAACCACGAGTCGACACGGCCAAGCGATATAGGCAATGCAACGCTCCTTTCGGCCACCTGGCCTGCCGTGGAAACAACCACAGAACGTCCAAAAAGGCAGAGGAATGATAAAGAGAGAGAACCAACACAATTATGACATATATGTGAGACATAATGCCGACCTGCTCACCTAGCCATGAGAGCCCTACCTGCAGCCTTACGCTGGTCACAGGAGCCCGCATCGTAGCGCGCCAAGCTCAAGGTGGCCTGATGGTCATCGAAGATACGGCAATACTAATCGCGGGATCGAAGATAGTGGGTTTGCTGGCACCAGAGCAGGCGACTGCCGTCGCCGCTGCAGTGCCATTGACGACGATAGACGCCGCAGGTAGCGAGGGGCTGCTACCCTTCAAGCCACAGGGCGTGGTGCATGGACATGTAATGTGAGCACGTTCAACCCTTACTAGATCCCTTGGCATCACAGGGCTAATCGGCGTGCAAGGCTTCATCGATTTGCACGTCCATGTGAGCGGCGGTGGCGGCGAGGCCGGCCCCGCCAGCCGCACCCCCGAGGCCCGCCTCTCTGAGCTGCTATTGGCAGGCATCACTACAGTGGTAGGCGTGACTGGCACTGACAACGTGAGCCGATCACAAGAGAATCTGCTGGCCAAAGTGCGGGCGTTGAATGAGGAGGGCATCACCGCCTTCCACTGGTGCGGCTCCTACCGCCTGCCGCCTGCCACCATCACCGGCAGCGTCCAGCGCGAGCTGTGCCTCATCCCCAGCTGCATTGGAGTGGGGGAGGTGGCCATATCCGACCATCGCGGCTCTGCCCCATCTCCAGAGGATCTGCTGCGCCTGGGCCTGGAGGCACGAGTGGGAGGCATGCTAGGCGGCAAGGCCGGCATTGTGCACTGCCATGTGGGGCCCGGCAAGACAGGGCTGCAGCCGCTGCGGGGCGCCTTAAGGCTTGGAAATGGTGACCTGCCCATCACAACCTTCCACCCCACCCACATTGACCGGAGCTTGCAGCTGATCAAGGAGGGAGCTGACTGGCTGGCGGCAGGCGGCACGCTGGACCTCACCTGCGGCAGGTGCTCGCCGGCATTCTGCTACTCCTGCTGGCGACAGCAGGCAGAACAGTGGGAACCCCTTTGGCTTGCCATTCTTGTACAGATCTCTGTGTATAGCAAGCGTATCAACAACCTTGGAAATCTTCCACCACCCCACCTTTTTCAATCGGTCGTGCCATGCAGCGTGCAATCATGTCGAGCAGCGCTGCGCCAATACCGTGCTGAGCGTCTGCCACTGGAGCGGGTGACAGTGTCAACCGACAGCTACGGCAGCCTGCCGGTGTTTGATGAGGAGGGGCACTTGGTGCAGTACAATGTGGCGGATCCTGGTGCGGTGGTATTGGCAGCACCTGCTGCTTTGCTCACCAAGTTGACATGCATGCCTTTCGAGCCTGCTGGCCTACTTATCCCCAACCCCAGCCCACGCCCCTGGTGCCGCTTTTGAACTTTCCCATCCTGACTGCAGGTGCCATGCTCCGTTTCCTTCGGGCCATGATTATGGAGGAGGGGTGGAGGCTGGAACAAGTGCTGCCATTCATGACCTGCAACCCTGCCACACGCCTTGGGCTGCACAATAAGGGCAGCATAGCGGTGGGCTGCGATGCCGATATTTTGTTGTTGGAGGTGAGTAGGAGGCTCAAAGCCGAGCTGAGTCATGCTGCTATTGCCCGAGAGCCCTGCTGTGGAACCTGGGCTGGGGGGTGTCTGTCCGTAAAACTCAACCGTGTACTCATCTGTTAGGCCGGCTCCACTGCCTGCAGGAGGACACGTTGGCTTTGCACACTGTGCTGAGCAAGGGCGCTGTCATGAAGACGCCCGACTGGGTGGCTGGAGGCATGTTTGAGCGAGGGCCGGGCATCAGGCCTCGCAAACCAGGCTGCAGGCAGCCTGAAGGGTAATGGGAGCAGCCCGCCATAACTGGCGCAGATGGCCCTGCCTTGCAGGCCCTGTTGCCCGTAGAAGAATTTGGGGGCCCGATACACTGCTTACAGGGCATGATTTGTTGTCATTGACATCGTGTCTATACAAGCAGTGCTGAGCAGGTCTCCACGGAGAAGGAGAGCTAAGACTATGGCTAAAAAAAAGACAGGGGAACGCAGCCAAAGCGACTTACTCTTACAAAGAACAAACAACACCTGGCTGGCAGGGTTGAGCTGGCACGGAAAATTGCTAGGAAGGGGAAGGAAGTACAGCAACCACACACAGCAATTGATAGGCTGCAGTGCGAGACAGTTGTATCATGATGCAGCCAACAGCATCAGGCACACAAGCGCTACCAACGGTGCCAACCAGCCTCCATCTTAGACGGCCACCATCACGGGGTGTGTGCCAGCACGTGGGCTCTCTCCCTCCTGCTCTCGTCGTATGGCAGCTTGCTGCTCAGCCAGGCGGCGCATGGCGTAGAAATGCTGTCGGTACATGAGGCGCACCATGATGCTGTACGCGCACCCTGCAACACACACGTAGCCATGGCAGGAGCAGGCGTCAACCGAATGCAATCAACTATGAAAGCATGTGTGGCAGGAAAGACCCCAACACAAGCTGGTTATCCACCATGTGCTACATGCAGCTTTGCTGTTGGCTCTGCAGGTGCGACATACAGAGCGTACTAGGAGGCGAGCGGCACGCACCTGCCAAGAGCCCAGTCCACAGCGCTGCACCCAAAGACATCTCAAAGAACAGGCTGCAGGGCAGGGGCATCATGCAGGCAGTGAGCTACCTGTTGCTACTGCATGAAAAGCAGCAAGGGAAGGCTGCCATGTGCAGCACACCACAGGTGCTGCTGCAGGACCCAGGCAGCCAGCAGGCCAGTTTCCACTTGCCTCCCTGGCACTTGCCTGGGTGCTGCATGCTGCGCGTGGCACAATGCACAACTCCCTGACAACCTGCCTGCTTCTCAAGAGTTGCTGTGCACTCACATGGACACAATCATGGCCACCCATGTGACGCGGACGCAGTCAAACACCAGGTCCTGGGAGGAGGGCATGAAGTCGTGGATGTGGCTGGGGTCTGCAGCAGTGACAGCAAGGTGGGAGAGGGTTAGAGAAGGTGTGAGCGCCCGGGGGGCCCGGGGTGGGCGGGGATTGGCGTGCGCACGCACGTGCGCACGCTCTGCTGCAGGGCACAAAGCCCCCCCTATACGATGGCTACGAAATGGAGTGCACAAAGATGTGCCCCCGGGAGTCAAGACTTCTCCTTACTGCTAGCGGTCGTGCGTGGGATCACACAACCCAGTGTGTTTCCCTAGATTGCAACGGGGCATCCCTGCCACTATCCGGCTGCTGCTTAACCTTGCAAATGTGACCAGGCGGCCTACCATTGAAATATGCTTCATCCAGGGTGGGCAGGTCTGCCTCTGTAGGGCGGGGTGGCGGCGCAGGGATGTTGCGTATCTCGGCTTTGCACAGCTCGCACACATTGCTGCCCTTGACCTGCACCCATTTCATCACACACTCGCGGTGTCGCAGCGCAAGGTCGCCGCGGCAGTTGCACTCAAGCCGCAACGCAGAGCCGTTGACAAACTCTTCCTGCAGGGACAGCAAAAGGGGAGGCATTGATCAACAAAAAGACACCGCTGTTTTTGTTTGGTGTGTGGCGAGTGTGTGTGTGTGTGTGTATGTGTGTGGGGTGGGGGGGTGGGGGGGGGCCGCGGGCGCGCGCGCGGCAAGGCAAAGCAAACGCGCCAGCGGTGAGGCAGCAAACTCGCCACTACGCAGGAGGGCGAGCATGAGTGAAGGACTGCAGTGACAGCCAGCACTCTTCACGATAGAGTAGCTGTGAAGTGATATGGAGGAAAGTTTTCCTGATGGCAGTGGAATGCACAGACCTGCGTGAATTCTTCAAGGCATATCAAGCACGTGGGTGGCCCACGGGACGGGAGCCGTGCCATGCTGGGGCTGCCTGGCCTCCGTGGCTCAATTTCCTGACCACCACCTCCATTACTGCTGCTGCTGCTGCCAGCATCATGCTGCGTGGCTGGCTGCTGCTGTCGATGCTGCTGTGCCACGCTGCTGCTGCTGCTGGGACCGTCGCCGGCGCCTTCCCCGGAGGCAGCCTCTGCAGCCGGCTCCACCACCACGGCTACCTGCTGCCCATCCCGCTGCTGCAGTTCATCACCCTGTTCTTCGTCGCTTGGCAAGGGCTGAGCGTCTGCCGGTCGCTTGCCACCCCGAAGCCACGACAGGAACCCCTTCCACCGGGTGCCTTCGCTGCTTTCGCTGCTGCTAGGTTGCGGCGGTTGTGCGTCGGCGTCTTGCGACTCTGTGGGGCCTGTAGCAAAGGGTGGGAGAGCGCCACACGTTCACGTCTCCGGCGAGAGTAGGCGCAGCACTGGATGCCCAGGCGACCCAAGTATGCATCCTTACGGCGCAAAAGATGATCTTGCTCTGTATGAGGGCGAGGAGAGGCCGAGGCTGTGCTCGCCATTCGTGTTCTCAAGGGTCGCGCGGTCCAAACTTGAGGGTCATTAATACGCGCTGACTCCTAGAAAAAACGTGAAACCGCCCCTTTGCGGCAGCCGTCTGGCACATGGAATTCCCATGGCGTCTTTCCACCCTGACCCTGTTTGACATCACAGCGCCAGCTACAGCGCCATCACCTCGCCCGCTGGTCCACTCTTTGCCTTCACCGTGAAATTTCTGCCCTTACAATGAACATTGCAGTGTGTACGTCATTATACAGATTGAACAACAACTGGAGCAGATGTGCGATGCAAGGTTTTGGGCACTGCAGTAAAGTGGAAGCGCTAGGGCGGGAGTCGCGAGCAACCTACAACATAACAGGTCACTGTGAACAGCAAATAGTTGTGCGGAACAGGAATGAAAAAGGACCAAACATGCAAAAACAGCAAAAAGAGCAGCAAACAGGAATGCAGCGCATAAAAAGGAAGACGAACCTTGGTGGTGAGTGGCTTGTTGGCATGCGGGTGCGGATGCATGCAACAGGGCGGGGCGATGCCGATTGGGATGGTAAAATGGGCCCCAAGCAAATGCCCCAGCAAGACAAAGAGCATCATTCCACCCAATAGAGCAGAGTAGCAACAGCAGAGAGCAACGAGGGGAGCGCAGGATGACATAACACAAGAGAGCGGGGCGTCCTGCTACAACATCGTCTCGACAACAATGGGCATGCGTTGGGCGGGAGACAAGCAAATGTAAACGGACCAGAACGCTACTGACAACTGGCAACAATCATGAAGGAAATGCCAGAAGGTCAAGTCAAAAATATGGGCTAGGGCTCTGAGATGAGCGGGCACTCGCCAACAAGCAAGAGTTTGCTGTGAATGGGTTCATTGCTGCGGGGCATTAAACAAAGCAAGAACAAAGCAAGAACAAAGCTTTGTTGGTGAAGAAGTGTCCGGGGTTGTCGCTGATTGAATGTGTTGCAAATCCTGTCCACATTCAAGGTGCTTGTTCAGGCTGTCCAGAGCCGTGGTAGAATGAAGTAGGTGTGGTAGAGCTAGGAGAAGCCCCAAGCGCAGCTTGAATGCTTCAGAGCTGTACTACTGCTCCTTTCGTGGCAGCGCCTCGGTTTCAAAGTCTCTGGGGCCTCCCCCCTCGCAGTGTATCTCCCACATGCGCATAAGTGTGCGCTCAAAGTCCGCCACCCAACCGGCTGTATCAAACAGGGGGCATGTAAGACGCGCTTCCTGCAGGCGCCGCCGCAATGCATGGCGCTTGGCGTGGTCCAGCCCCAGTTCAACCGCCTGCAGGGAGGCGGTGAGGGTGCAGCCACAGTCAGCATCGTGGAACACGGGTTTACTACCTGCGAATACCTGTAAGTGCGCAACCGCCAGCCCATACCCCAGCCCTCACAAACAGTTGTGGCAGCTCTTTAGCGCACCTTGTCCTCATACTCCTTTTGGCTGCCCACCACCATCTCATCATACAGCCCAGTGGCGGCACACAGTGAGGCGGCCACGCGGGATGCCATGCGCTCTAGTGGCAGCGTTACCATGGGGCAGCCACCCCACAGCACATCACAACCCGTGGTGTGCGCGTTGCACCAGGGCGTGTCAAGGAACAGGTCGGCCACGCCGCTGCAGACACAATTGTGGGGGGGGGCCAGAGTGAAGATTAAAATAGTCCAGATGTGGAGAGTATCATGTGCTGTGCAGCACAACAACAAGGGCCACAACCAGGGGCGGTGCCTTGACCCACCCAGGAACAGCAAGCCATAAATGCTGCTTGTCGGGCCTCTCCAACACTACTGGCGTGATGTGAGCAAAGCAGATGTGGTAGGCCAGTGCAGCTCCACAAACAACACACCCCACCATGCACCTGCGCCGTATGTGCATGGGCTTGGCGGCGACGTCTGTGAAAATGATGCGCGCCGGGTCCACGCCTCTGGCCGCCGCCTCAGCCTTGACACGCGCCTCTCCCGCGGGCGGGAAGCGCAGCAGCCAAAGCACGGAATCGGGTACGCGCCGCAGGATGGCGCACCAGGTGTCAAAGGTCTCTGGGTCCATCTTGTACAGCTGCAGTACGAGCAGTACAAGTGACACAAGAGGTTGCGTTACAGGCGTACATGCAGTGCAGATGTAAGTGATATAAATAGATAAATGTGGGCAAGGTTGGGGGGCAGCGTGGCCCACATAATGCCGGCTGCAAAGCGCAGGGACTGAGGTAGACAGGAACATTGCGGCACAGGGCTCAGGGGGGCTTCACTTTTGTGGGATGAAAGGGCTGTTCAAATCAGCAGGCAGCAGAGTCGCCGCTGGGTTGAAGCCAACATGTACACGGCCAAGCAATCACTTGTGAACAGCGCCTGGGCAGCAAAACGTGCGCACCTGGTTTGCGCAGCAGTACACAACCTTGTCCTCCGGCAGTCCTATTTCCGCACGGCTGGGCAGGTTGCCTGGCTCCAGCACCTCCCTGTGCGCTTGCTTGTAGTCGTTTACAAAATAAGAGTGGGGCATAAAGGCAATGGCCTCGCTGTAGCAGTGGCGGCTGCTGGGGGGGCACACAGTCTGCAAGGATTGAGGAAGAAACATTGCAGAAACGTCATGGCGCGAATCAGGACCAACGAGAAGGGTTCCAACCCCCGCAGACTGCATGGAAACGCCAAGATGAGGGCCTTGGGCTGTCACTGCCTTCTCGACTTATCACTGAGCGACATGTACCAAATCTTCAGCCTCGAGCAGTGTCCCATCAACCTCACCGCCCCCACCCACCCCCCACCTTATCCAGTATAATCCAGGGCAGGAACTTGGCTCCCGTGGTTGCGGGGAAGCCCAGATACGATGCCTGCACGGGGGCGGGCTCCAGGGCAAAAATTTCGTTGCGGGCACCCTTGGTGTAGCCGTTGAGGTTGACGGCAATCTGCAGGGACAGGGCAAGAGCAGGGGATACACGTTAATGCAAAAGCTGTGGAACTATGATGGATGGTTGATGTGGCAAGGCAGGGCAGTTAGGTGAAAGGGGCAGCATTAGGCAGGCTTGAGGGACAGATTGAAAGGCTAGGCTTTGCGATACAACAGACGGAGGATGGCCAGCAAACAGTGGTAAGACCGCGAGACAAAAACATTCAGAAGCCAGCTACGGGGGCAGCTGGAGAGGGCAACATCAGCAGCACACGGGGCAGGCATCTGGGACATGCTGGCTTCAAACACGTACCTGTACTCCATCTGCGTTCATGCGGCGTGCCACATCCGCGGCGGTCCAGCTGGATACGTCCAGGAAGTGCTCCGCTTCCGCCTCAATGCGTGCGCGCCACTCGGAGCCGTCTGGGGCGCTCAGGGCGTAGCAGAACACCTCAATTTTGCTGCAGAGGGGAGAGCAGAGGAAAAAGGAGGGCGACAGCTAGGCGATGAGCATGTCTCCTTGTAAAGGAAAAGCTGCAAATCACGCAAGGCCAGTCCGCCAAGTAGCAGTCAGCAAGCAGCCCCGCAGAACTAGATCCTCCACACCGTCACAACCTTGCCCAGCTGCTGCCATGGGAGTGATGAAGCAGAAGGTCCCTGCCCCACCTGCGGTCGTGCATGCCAAACACTGCACCCATGAGGTGGCTCAGCGGGTGGTTTCCAAAATCGGACGAGACATAGCCCACGCGCAGGCGCTGCCCTGGAGCCAGCGGGGTTGCGGGCGGATGCTCCAGTCGTGGCACACCCATGCGCTGCGCCATGGTGACGCAGTACGACGCGTATTGCTTGGCTATGGCCAGTGCCAGGTCAGCAGAGAAGGGGTAGGCCATGGCGTGGAAAGGTTGCACCGCGGGCAGTCGCCCAGCAGTGATGTCGTGCCTCATGTCTAGTTCAAGCCTGCAGCCAGCGGGTGGATGGTGGGAGTGGAGAAAGGTGGAATGGCATGGTTAGGAATGACAGCTGAAAGGGAGGTACACCAGACTGGGCATGCGGCAGGCAAGCAGCCCTCTGGCAATAAGGCAACGTAGCGGCTAGACTATGCTGACTGTATGATGCAGCACTCAAATTGCTGTTGCCCAGCAATAGCGCCCACCTGTCAAAGAGCTGGGGCCTGTCTCTCCAGTCGCACACGCATTGCAGACTGTGCACCAGGTTGGCAAAGGCGTCTGGGAAGTCGGGGCGCAGGTGCAGGGCCTGGCGGTAAGCAGCCACAGCCTCATCGTGCCGACCGCAGTCTTTATATGCTGACCCCAGGTTGGCATAAGCCTCAGGGCACTGCGGCTGCAGGTGCACCACGTACTCATAGCACTGGATGCACTCAGCCAGTCGGGCAGTCATCTTCAGGATGCCAGCCAAGTTATTGTAAGCCACGGAGAGGCGCTGCGCGTGCTGCGCTGCAGCAGCCCGGGCTGCAGCTGCGGCCGCCGCCGCTGGTCCACTGACCACCCCATGCCCCGCCTGTGCTGCCGCCAGCAGCGGGCCCTGTGCAGCCGCCATCTGCAGGTTTATGCACATTGTGTAGGAGGCAATGGCCTCCTCAGACCGCCCCGCCTCCCGCAGCGCATTGCCCAGGTTGTTGTAGGCTTCTGGGAAGTGGGGCTGTGCCGCAATGGCCTGGCGGTAGGTGCCGATCGCTTCCTGCAGCTTGCCCTGCAGGCACAGCAGAGGGCCGGCAGGCAGGCATGTGGATTAGGCACACAGCAACTGATTCAAGCGACTGGTTAAGTGGGCAGCAGACAGGCAGAACAGGGCACACCAATGAAAACATGCAGTCGTACAAACATGCAGCTCAGACAACTAGCCTTGGAGCGCAAGCTGACGGAAAACGCAGATGGCAGGCAAAGTTGTCGACGTGATGACTCAACAGGAACGTGGCTTAGAAGTGTGCATGCAGTGAAAGTGAGCACTCCATGCACTGAAGGAAATCACGCAGACCACATTACGCAGAACAGTACCTGGTCATAATACATGCCCGCCAGGTTTCCCAGCGCCAATGCACACTTGGGGCGCAGGGCAACCACAGCCCGGAACGCCATCTCAGCCTCGACCTTACGCCCCAGCTCTCGCAGCGCCACACCCAGCCCCGTGTGAGCGTCAGCATTGGCAGGCTGCAGTCGAATCGCTTCCTGCAACACAGGTGAAGATGGGCCAAAGGCACTAGTAGGTGAAGGCAGGTCAACAATTTGCAATACCGACTTGCAAGTGAGTGGGGCAGGGCGATGAGGCCTTCAACTGACACTGCTGTGTTCAGCCGCAGCAGGTGCAGGGGTGCTGGCATAACGTTCAGCCAAACCAGGCAGGCACGCAGGCAATGTAGGCAGATCCAGCCAGACTACCTGGCAAGCTGGCCAGGGCGGTTAGTGCACCCACCTGGTAGCATGCCAGCGCCTGTGCCGCGTCCCCCGCCTCACGCCGCACGTCTCCCAGTCCGCGCCAGGCAGGCGCACAGCCGGGCTTCCGGCGCAGCGCCTCAGTGTAGCAGGTCAGGGCATGGGAGCGACCAGCCTCACCCTGAAGGCGCCACAAATCGCCTAGGCTCACCCTCACCTCTGTTAAATGTGGGGCGATGGCCAGGGCTGCCTCGTATGCCTCCATCGCCTGCAGTACAAGAGCAAAGAATCACAAAATGGCATACAGCATGAGCAGGAGAGCCCTTTCAGCAGCGGTCCAGCTTATGGCGGTGCCTGCGGTGGTGGGGAAGCGGAAACCGACAACCGAACAGATGATGCGTACAGGGTAAAAAAGAGCTCTTCAGAGCCTCCGGTTTAGCGGGCAAAGTGCCCCAGCAAGGGCGTGCAATGCTGGTGCAACGGAATCTATATGTCAGCCAGCACAGCTAACCAGCCAGCCATCCATCCAGCACACCGGCCCACCTGCATCACCAGGCCCTTTTGAAGGTATGCAGCGGCCATGTTGTTCAGTGCGTCGGGGAAGGCGGGGCGCAGGCGCAGCGCGGACTGGTAGTAGAGCAGGGCCAGGTCGGTGGAGCCAAGCTGCTGCAGCGCGTTGGCCAGGTTGGCATGGGCCTGCATCAGGGTGGGTGGGTGGGTGGGTGGGGGTAAACGTGGAGTGTCTCTGAGTGTGGCACTGCCTGCTGCCCAGCATGTCGCACTGCTCAGTCTATTGCATGCAGCAAGCCATTGAAGCAAAGCAGTTTTTATATTATAAAAGGAAATGTTTTATACAATCACCGCCCCCACCTCAGCCAGGGTAGGATCCAGCAGGATGCACTGATCATTGCAAGCGATACACTGCTCGTACTGCCCCAACTGGTAGTGAGCAGCACCCAGCAAGAGCAGCAGGTCGGTGCGCCGAGAGTGCCCCGTTGCATACAGCTGCAGGCAGCAGGAGCACAGTGAAGGTGGTTCTACCTTCGGGAGTGAGGGGCGATACACTATGCGCAGGAACAGGCTAATACCAAGGGCAGACAATGGCCACAATTGGACCGAGGCTTGCACTCCAATCAGGGCTGGAGCTGCAGGAGGCCCGGGCGGCAGCGTGGGTGCAGCAGGTAAAGGAGCGCAGTGACGAGCAGGTCAAGCATGTGCTGGCAGCCCCGCATGCTCACCGCCTGGCACAGCTGCACCACACGAGCATACTCTCCCCGCGTGTACGCTGCAGTGGCTTCGTCCATGGCTGTGTCAGCTGCTGCAGGTGACGTGGGAGAGGTTGCAGCAGTGGGGGAAGAGGCCGCTGCTGCCGCCTGAACTGGGGGAGGTGGTCGTGAAGTTGGTGGGGAGGCCAGCAGAATGCTGCTGGGGCTTTGCTGATGCAGCAGCATGGCATGGTCTGTTGGCACGTGTTTGTCTTTATTCCAAACGCCCGCCATGGTGTGCTGGGCAAACTGTTGGCCTGCAGGGGTGTCGGGCGGGTCCGGAAACAAGCCCAATTGGAGCGGCGAAAGTGGTTGACACACAGACTGCCGTTCAATCATCTCTCCAGCCAGCAAGGCCTTGCCAGCATCACATCACACGAGTAAGCTGTTCCTGGGAGAGAATATGCAATGAGTCTGACGGCAGCACACCTGCAGCAGGTGCCGGCTGCTGGACATCTTGCTGTCGCCGGACCGCTGGCCCAGCCGCCACAGGTGGAGAACCTGCAGGCGCTGCTGCAGGCGCCCCGTTCTGCGTTTTGCGCTCCATTTGCGAGGCCAGAAAGGCTGCCTGGTGCTGGAAGGAGGCCGGGCCGTCCCTCGCATCGTCAGCTTCTTGGGACGTCTCCTGCTGTTGGTTCAGGTGTGGTGTGCTAGCCGCCCGCAGCCCTAGCAGCCACGGTTGGGCTTCTGCAGGCCGCAGAATCGACATACTGGCCCGTTTTGCTTATCAATGGCTCGACATTCCCGTCCTAGGAGACTCGACAAAGTTACTACCCCCTACACACCCCACATTTATGTCAATCTACAGAAAACTGTCTGAAACAGTTGCGAACAAGACGAGGAGTTCATCGGAAGCAGGCCTAGTAGGGCACTGGACTGTACTGCGTCCGACTGACTGTGCCAACAGGATGAAAATGAGAAGCTGGTGTCTGTGGAAACAAAACGTACCAACACGCAGGCGCCTCGGCACCTGTACATACGGTGCAGCCGTATGGGCCAAGGGGGGGTATTTGCTTGTTCCAAGGTACCCCCTTACTAGGCGCCTACAGGCAGTTCACTCTATCCTTGATGATTTGTTGGAAGGAAATAAGGAATCAATAGGGGAAAGGGAATGCAGTGCGTTCTGAGATTGCTGGATAACAACTTACGTCGCATAGCCACTCACGTTGCCACTTGGCATAAGGCGGACTCCCAACAGCATTACTGCGGAACAGCATACTGCGGTGATCTCTGTAACACAGCTTTGAGCATGTGCAGGATGCAAAACAGCAGCAATGCAGCACTAATCGGGCATTATTCAACCTGCAGAGCCCACCGGCGCCTCTGCCCTGCGCTGGCCAGCGGCGGCTGACATGGCACGCTATGCTGAAGGCCTCTGTAGAACGCCTGCGGCGTGCCACTTGCAATTTGATCCCCAAAGATTCGATAACGGAAGGGGTGAGCTATGTGGGCGTCGTCAGCAAAGTGGGCCAAGCCTGTGGCAGTCGCACGCTCCCTAGAGGGGCACGCTGTGGCAAGGATCGCAACGCCACGGGACTTTTCACGCTCAAATTCTTGGGGGCTGGCGCCACGCGGCTCTAGGAGCGGCTCTGCCACTCGCCGGCCCGGTCGGCGGGGTGCGGTGGAGGTGCACAGCTGGGCTTTTCTGAAAGCTAGTGAGTCAAGTTTGCCTGGAATTCAACCCATAACTTCAGCATCGTTATCTTGAAAGATGCAATGGAGCGGGAACTGAGCAGGGTGGCGGAGCGGTCAGCCTGGGGCCAGGCATATGCTGCTCTCGGATGGGGTGGGTTGTTGCCACCACCCCATGCCCTGCCAAACTGTTTGCAGTGGGGCTTCAGAAGCCTGCTTGGCTGCCAGACTTTGGTCTGAAGAAGCGTCAGGCCATCCTGGGCCGCTTTTTTGGCCCCATCTCTCGCGAGGTGCTGTCATGGCAGTAAGCCTGGTATCCTCACATTGGTTGGAGCCTCTTGTACCTGCACTTGCCACTGGGTGCGACTTCAGCAAATGAAAGCACCATGCTTTGCCCGCAGTGACGTAACCCCTGCTTTGACTGCATGTTATTTCATGCTATGCCTGCTAGTGCAGGTGTATGAGGAGCTGCTTGACGATTCCTTCCGCCTGTCGGAGCAGCTGCGGCAGGATGCAGGGCACTCGCGCACATACGGCAAATCTGACTGGATTGAGCTGATGTGCAGCTACGTGGCGCCCGCCATTCCCGACTTCTGCTGGACCGCACAGACTGATGGCAAGGCGGATAAAGGTGTGCCAGGCATGCCGTACAACATCACCCTTCATCCCTGTTGGGAGCTGCAGCTTTGCTGTTCGAGCGCCAGCAATGCATTGCTGGCGCCCAACAGCAACCCATATCATGCTCGCCCTGTCCGATGCACAACGCTGTCCACGCTTTCCTCTGCAGATGGCTGGGCACTGGTTGCTGTAAAGGTGTCTGGGCACCACACGGGGGCGCCCTTCTCACTGCCAGGGCTGCCACCCGTGGAGGCCAGCGGGCGGCGGGTGACTCTGGAGCAGGAGCTCATGAAGGTGCGGGTGGAGAGCGGCCGCGTCAAAGAAATTGTGATACTGCCCAGCGAAGGTGCCGGGCCGCTGGCGCTCTATGCTGCTGTGGGCGGCCAGGTTGTCAAGCAAGCGTGAGCCACAGGGGCAGCAGTATTGTATGCTAGCGCGTTGGCCAAATGAACTTAGTTTGTGGAACTTGCTGGGAACAAACGAACACAACAGCTTTGTTAGAATCAATCTTTGCGATCAATCTGGTATGCCACCTTTCGATGTAAGAATGTGGATGCGAGTTTCAGCCACAGTGCCTTGCCACCCAGCGTATCTCTAGCGGGCGCGATGACAACCAGCAAGCAGCAGTGCGGCCTTGCGTGCCGGGCAGCCCAGTCCCTTGTCACTCCAGGGCCACATCAGCAACAAATCAGCACTGATTCTCCTGCCACCCAACACTGCGGCTTCCTGCATGATGCTGCCCGAAAAACTTGCACCTACTAACCTGTCTGGCACAAACTGCACTACATATCCCTGTTTTTCATGTCATGTTAACAAAGGGCTCCAAACAGGGCCCTTGGCGCCTCAACTGCATTCCTCCCGCCTCGTCTCAAAATGTGATGGCAGGATCATGGGGCGCCAGCAATAGAATGATATGTGACAAACTCCTTTCCAATCCCGCTGCTGGTTGCAACTTTCAGCTGTTCGGCATTGAAGTTACATTCGCATGGTTCCAGAGCTGATGTCCACCGAACCACACATACAGATTTCTATGCAAACAGGCCAACAGAGTTTTCCACCATGACAAAGTACTGTATCACATGCACGTCAAGACTGCAAACAACTCCCAAATGTTTTCTGCTGATTTGGCTGTTCAGCATTACCTGCCTCTGCTTGATTCCAGCCTTGATGGTACAAGCACGAGGGGTCATCCAGTGCTGCTTAGCCACACCAGGAGGAGTTGCAGCTGGGGGTCTAAGGCCACCGTGCTGCGGGGGCTCAGCTGTGCTGCAAAGCCGCATTCACTACCAATTCATTTACATACCCAACATATGAACAGCAGAGTGTTCCACCTCAAACGTAGAACATCACCTGTAAGTATACAATCCATTCTCAATGTTGAAATGAGCAATGGCTGTTCTTCAGCTGCGCACTGGCTAGGCTGCTCAAAAGGCATGTTGCCAGCAGGAAACCGCAGGTTAATAGCATGAGCACATGCACCGACTGCTGTCACATGGCACCCCACCTTGTTGAGGTGGGAGTGCACGGGCAGGAACTCCACGGTACCGCCACCCCCACCACTCGACACAGACCCAGTCTCACTGTCGCCTGCAGCGTGGCATCAAGTAAGGTATGCTCCAACAGAGGGTCGAGGCTTGTTGCCTTTGCTGGGCTGAGGTGTGACCGCACATGACAGCAACCTGCCACCTGGCCTCCAGTGCCCCAGCAGCCACCCATCATTCATGCAGCATGCATGTTGGCACATGTGACCAGCCGCACCACGTACCTCCCCTGCACAGCACCCTGCCCCTAAATGCCGCCAGGTGCGCGTACTGGGCGGGAGGCACCACAGAGATGGAGCGCGTGCAGCGGCAAAACAGGTAGCACATCCTGCACGCAAGCACAACAATGGGGGCTTGTGTTCAATACAAGTAGCAGCCTTGGCTTCGACCCCGCCTTCCAGCTTACAGCAAGCAATGCATAAGCAGACATGACCATGTGGCACGTTTGCCTCAGCATGGGCATATGCACACCCGCTGGTCGTCAACAATCAGTCCTCGCTTCGGCCTTCTGGCAGCCCTACATAATGTCACCCTCTGCAACCCTGCTGCTCACTTGTAGATCATGCCCTGCAGCCCGTCTGAGCTGAACCTGTTCTCATCCACCAGCACGTGGTACTTGGTGGCGCGGCTGCTGCCCTGCACGCCAGAGCGGCAACACGCACGCACACATCAATCACCCTTGCCGTGCACAGCAACGCCAGCTTGTGAGCTGAGATGGCAGAAACAGTCATGTCAGCAGGTGTAGCCACCTGCTGCTGGCTTCTTGGCCTCTGATAAGAGAGACAAGGATAGGCACAGCTCCCAGAGTCTGCGCCCCAAATCTACTGTAACACTGCTGCTTGCCTGAATGCCTGCGTGGCTGTTGAGGTAGAAGTCAAACTCAAAGGGGTGGCAGATGGCGGTGTCCACCACGGTGCCTGGGGGAAAAGCAGGGTGGGGCACGCATGCCCTACCAGGGTAAGGACTATCAGCAGCATGGAGCAGTCTGACAGAAGGAGACAGCCAACGGTCGTGGGCGAGTGCCTGAGGCTCAGGCAGACGCTGGCAAGAGGCAGAAATGGGAGGTGCATAAGGAGAGTATGTCTCACCAGGCAGCGTGTTGCCACTACGGTCTCGGTTCTGCTGGTCTTGGGGCATTGGGAAAAGGCGGGTGTGGTGGCGCTTTTGCACCACCACAAAGGTGATGGGAGGCGCATCTGCAACAGGGAATGCGGGTGATGGTTGGAGAGAAGTGCAGCCAAAATGTTTGAGCAAAGGCTGCTGGTCAATGGTTGGAAATGGTAGGGTTTCAGCTTGGTGGCAAACCCTCCAACACTACAGATGTAAGGAGTGCAAAGCAGGAAACCAGGCAACTGCAACAAAGCAGGAAATCCCGCCCACTCACAGTCGGCTCCCTGGTCGCCCATCTCCTTGCACGCCTCGCGCAGTGCGCTGTACTCACTCTGCGTGCAAGGCGCAGGCACATACAGCATTGACACAGCCAGGTGTCGCATGCGGTTGGGAACTGCTGGCCATTCCCACCGTCTTCGCCTCAAATGTTTGGCTACAACGCAGCGCTACTGCCGTCCATCCTCGCCCGGTTTCTCGTCTTCCTGTCCCCCTACACTCACGTAGTAGACCTCCTTGAACTGCCCCTCGCTCACGCCGTCTCGGAAAAACACCAGGTGCTCGGGGCGGCGCCCACGCGTCACGCGGTAGAATTCAAGCAGAAGGTCCTTCATCTGCACACATGTGAGCATGGGAGCGGTTGAATAGACAGGGTGGACCAGAGCCAGCGGCACACTCGCACCAGTCAAGTGCCTGAAGCCAGCGCCCCTCC
>JAAMXP010002163.1:0-75009 GCA_019693395.1 Ettlia oleoabundans | reverse complement strand
CCCCCCCCCCCATTAGGTGGTGGTGCTGAGCGTACCCCAACAACCTTACACTGTAGTCACAAGTAGTGTCAGCTTCCGCAGAAGTTTCCCCCAATGCGGACCCTCCTTTCCCCGCATGTCATTTGCCTCACCCACCGCATCTCTTGAACTTCCTCTCGCACACAACCAAATCCGCCTTGCATTTCGTTTTCTCCCCTGTGCGTTTGCTTGCCTGCGTGCCCTGCCTCATTTGATGTCCGCAGCAGCATTTTGCCAGTACTCTTCAGAGCGTCTCCCCTTTCTTCCCCCACTGGAGTGCTGGCTGGCAGCTACACGGTCGCTTTGCATGGCGCTCTGTCCTGCGCCCACGTTTTCCACCTCACGTGGCCCAACCTCACTTCGTCATCCTCCCTGCTGCTGCATCGCAGCTCTCTCCCATGTCCCACACCCATGTCTGTAGTCCCTGGCTCGCCAAGTTTTCTGTATGATTGATCACGCACGCATGCCTCTAATTGCATTCGCGCAATGCAGGGACAACCTTGATTGATCCCACAATCTGCACCGGTACAAAAGTTCAGCTGGGCGGCAACACATCGCCTCAAGCTCACACCCTCTTGCCCCCCGCTGGCTTTCCCTATTATGCGTTCAATCAGGACCTGTTTTGGATATATCCCCTCGACGCATGCGGATGCGTTTGCAGTTTTTTTTTTTGGCTTGCCTCATGTCAGAACAGTATGCTCTTCAATTCGTCGAATCTCCGTGGTGCTTCGTTTTGTATTTTTCCCATAGTGTAACTGGACCGAACCTGAGCTGCTGGATGTTCATAACAATGCAGCCTCTGCAGACTGCCGTTTAAACATACTTGGGTAACTTGCTGGGTGGGAACACCAGATTCGAGTTTTCGCCGTGACCGCAATCGGGCCAGTAACCTAGCATGTTCAGCATGTTGAACTGACTCATGTGGGCACCGAAGTTGCACGGCACTGTCGCTTGTGGCGCGGCAGACCTGGTGGATAAGCAGCGCTCGTTGCAGGATGGTAACTTTATGCGACACTTGTTTTTACTTTGACGGTGCACGCGTTGGATGCAGCGGTACTCGATGCAGCGTTTAGATATTGTCAGAACCCCTTGCTAGGAGCCTCCTAGTGTGTGGCAGCCTGCAACATGCGACCGCGGTACATGGGCCCTGTCCTGATTCGTAGCGTGGCCCAGTCGCTATGGCACAAGTATTTTCATTCTCAGGTTCCTAGTATTCATAATAAGCACACTAGAAGCTGACGGTCCCGCAACGCGAACGAAGTTGAATACGTTGCACCAGTAGGACGGGGCGCAATGTCTTCCTTCGCAGTTGAAGAGAAGACGCCCAGCCGGGTCAGACATCGTGGACTGCAGTGAACAAGATGGGACTTCGAAGCTGGCTGGCCATCCTGGTGCTACTTGCCGCTGCTTCCGGGTGCTGCGGTGACAACGAAATACAGCCGCTGCAGCGCACGAAAGCGGCCGTGCAGGACCGCCGGCCTGCAGCTGCCGTGGCGGCGCCTCTGGTTCACAACGCGCCCGCGCACAAGCGGCACGTCAAGCTGCGCAGAGACTGCCCGCCCGACGATGCACGCTGCATCGCTCTCAGGGAGCACACATGCGACCCCTACTTCACTAATGTGTCAGATGTGTAAGTTCTGGGTGCTGGGTGCTGAACTGCTGCCCCGCCGCTGACCAATATAGGCTGCTGTCACCGCCACTGCTGCAAGGACCCATGGTGCTGCACGGCTGCGTGAACTGCCTGGCCAGCCTTAAGTCGCACCGCTTCTCTCACAGCCCTCTCATGCATAACCACCGGCGCCTGCTAGCGCCCTGCGCATCTGTACTGCAGGTGCACATTCGTGCAGTACAATAAGCACTGTGCCCAGGACGTTCACCATATCGCCTACCTGCCGCTCTTCTACTGTCGCCAGGGAGATTGGCGGGTGCTGGTGGCTCTCTCCTTCCTGGCCTGGATGGGGGTGCTGTTTTGGGTGATGAGCAAGGCTGCAGAAGACTTTCTGGTGCCAGCCTTAGAGGTAAGGCGGCTGGCCGGCTGGCAGCGTGGCAGCGCTAGGGGTGGCCGGCTCGTGAGTGGCTGGCTGGCTGGCTGGCAGCATGACAGTGCTAGGGGTGGGCAGGTCGTGAGTGGCTGGCTGCATGCTGTATGGCATGCTAGGGGTCAGCAGCAGGCTGCCTGAGTGCCAGGCTGTCTGGCTGGCTACGTGGTGGTGCTGACTTGCGGTGCTGGGTGTGTTATCAACATGTCTTGGTGCACGAAGGTTGGGCTTGGTGCCGGGTCACCTTGATAGGTCATAATCAAATGATAGGTCATAATCAATGGGTGCTGAGGCATGGGTCTAGGGCGGCATTGGTGCAGCTGCTTGCAGCGACTAGCAAATAGGTATCAAGCCGCATTCGCGGTTGCAAGTCCCTTGCACCGATGGAATGCCGCCTTCTCATGCATCGTGCCACTTGCGTTTGGCCCCTGCTGCCTGCCTGCCACCTGACACCTGCCACCTGCCGCCGCTACCTTTCAATCGCCACCTCCTGCAGTATCTGGCCAAGTTGATGCGAATGGCGCCTGATGTGGCAGGGGTCACCCTCTTTGCCTTTGCCTCTGGTGCTCCCGACCTCTTCACACAGATTGCGGCGGTGGCAGGTGGCGCCAGCGTGGACCAAGAGCTTGCCATCAGGTACCTGGCTAACTGGCTGGCTGGCTGATGGGTGGGCTTTTGTAAGGGTGCTCATCTGTCATTTTAACATCACAGCATGCGGCCGCGAGCTTGATATATTGTGCTGCCTCCTTATGCTTTCTGGAGCTTCACCAAGTTCGCTACGTAATATGCACGGGCATTTACCAGAGTTGCATCATACTGAACTGTTGCAGACGTCGATGCATCTCCCCACCCTGCTGCGTCTGCAGTGCCACTCTGGGCGGCGGCCTCTTCATCATCGCTGTCATCTTCTCACTGGTTGTGCTGGTCAACAGGCCGCCTCCAGGGGCAGCAGCTGACAGCGGCGGCGCCACGGAACTAACGGTGAGACGATCTGCTCGGGCGCCAGACCTAAGCGGCCTAGCCCCGCATCGCTTTGTTGTGTGGGATTGCTCTTCCCTGAAGCCTCAGCTTTCCGGCGGCAGCGGCGCCGTTATCCCCTCATCGTCTCTCCGTGCCGCAGCTTTTAAGCTGTTGTCACGTCATGCAGTACTGCTTTGCATCTCTATGTGCTGTTGTTACGCCTGCTTTTGCGTTCGCTATGATTTGAGAGTGGATGGGAGCACTGACCCCACTGGATCTTGTCTGTTGGATACGTAGTTAGAAGTTGGCTGTTGGTTTGGCACCTGGCTGCAGGACCGCCGCGCATTTCTGCGTGACTCGCTGGCTTACCTGCTAAGCACGCTGGGCCTGCTTGGCATCATGCTGCGCGGCGTGTTTTCAGCATGGGAGGCTGGCCTGCTGCTGTTGGGCTATGGCACTTACCTGGCGGTCTGTGTTGCCACCAGCAAGGGCCTTGCCGGTGCCGGGGGCATGCATGGCGGCGGCAGGCACGGCTATGCCGCAATGCCGCCTCCTCAACAGGAGCAGCAGCAGGCTGAGCTTCAGCTTGCAGCAGCGCGGAATCCTGTTGGAATGCAGCAGGCTGGCGAGTGCGGTGGCGGCGGTGACAGTGGAACAGTCGAGCAGCTCAATGGCGTGGTGGTGGCTGGTGAGGAGGCGTGTCCGACTATGGTGGAGGTGGAACTTGCACCCTGGCCTGGCGGTGGCTCCTCCGCATACAGGAAAAAACCGGCGGATGGCAGCAGCGGCATGGTGCTGGCGGCAGGCGGCAAATCACACATGCAGCAGCAGCAGCAGCGACAGCAAAGCAGCGACGGTGTGGGAAGCGAGGTAGATAGTGAGCTGTCTGTGCTGGTGGCAGGTCAGCCGCTGTCTGATGCGCATGCAGCGGGCAGCCCCAGTGCTTCGACACCCCTGGGCAGAATCAGTCCACGCGGCCTGTGCGGTGGGTTGAGCCCCAAGCTGGTCAGCGACAGCCACAGCAGCAGCAGTAGCACCCAGCTGGGCAAGCTGGTGACCAGCACTTCGTTAGGCCTACAAGAGATGTTGCACACAAAGGGCAAGAGTGGGCCGGTTCTGTGGTTGACCATGATGATGTCCCCGGCGGTGCTGCTGCTGCACGCTACCATGCCCGCGTTGCACACAGGTGAGGAGCCAGCCAGAATGCCGGTCAGCAAGGGGAGGGTGTCGCAAACGCAGCGGTGGCGGCGTTAGGCTGCTGCTGCGGCAAGGCTCGTGCACAGCGACAGTCGGTGATGCTTGTTGCAGTCTCCTGTTGGCACTGCTCGTTGTGATTCGTGTGTGCGACAGCCAAGCAGCCTCACAAGCAACTCCCCAAGAATCCCCGTGCTGCACACTACCCAACCTGACCAGTTAAAACCTGCCCAGACCCTCACACCATTCCTTGGCCACCTTGCCCCCTGCAGGCTCCTACACGCCTTGGTACGCGCTCATCCTTTCATTAGGGGCGCCCCTGTTCAGCCTCCTCAGCACAGGGCTCTATCCCCAGCACCTCAGCACTGATTATTTCATTCTGACCTGGCTCCTGTCAGCACTGGCATTGCTGGCGCTTGTGTTGCTGGCAGTTCAGCCGGCAAGTCCCAGCGCGGCAATGTACCCTGGGGGAAGCAGCGGCGGGCTGCAGCACGCCCCACTCAGCAATGCCGCTGCTGTGTCAGTAGTAGCGGTGGCAGGCGGCAGCCCAACAGCCCCACCGCCGCCCAGCAACGGCAGCCCCCTTGCAGTGGCAGCCTCAGCCCCACACAGCATTGCTGGCGGCAGCCGTTGGGCGCGCAGCAGGGCTTGCCTCACTGGCTGTTCTGGCAGCCGCATACGTCACCTGTGTGGTGCGCGTCGGCCCCGGCGCAACGGGGTCTTGGCGCTGCTGGCGTCCGTGCAATGCATGCTGTGGTTGAGCGTGGCAGCCGACGAGCTTGTGTCGCTGTTCCAGGTGCGGTGCTGAGCTTGTGCGGTGGTGCAGGCACCTTGTCTCTACAGAATTGACCAGTGCATGCGCCCTTGCATTATGAGCTTGCTGACGGTATGGTTCATCAGTGGCTTGTTGTTCCTCGGTTATGCTCGCATTATTGAAATTTTGTAGTGTTCGTTGTTGCTTCCAAACTATGTAATGTACGCTTTGTTACGTTGTGTAGCCCACCAATAGCTTGAGATCTCCCCATGTGTCCCCTTTGCGTGCTGTGACCCCTTGCCCCATGCAGGCGATTGGCCGCATCTGCGACATCAGCCAGGACCTGCTGGGAGCCACCGTGCTTGCCTGGGGTGAGGCTGTTCCTGAGCTTGTGGCAACAATGAGTCTGGCTCGGCAGGGGCAGGCCACCACAGCCGTGGCGGCGGTGTTGGGTGGTCCTTGTTTCAACATTGGCTTGGCCTGGGCGGGGCCCACGCTTGTTTCCTCCCTGCGCAAAGGCGCCCAGCCCTACCAGCTGTCTGCTGGCGTCGGTGTGCTGGTATGTTCCACGCTGCTGGTCCTGGCTTTCTTCCTGCTTGCCATCCCGCGGCTGTTCCGCTGGCGGCTGGCCCGCGGCGCCGCTGTATCAATACTGCTCATATATACAGCATCTCAAATCTCGTTCTTGCTAGCCGAGGAACTGTAGCACCAATGTTTCATGATTCGTTATGCCATGCAAGTACAACCTGTAAAGTGAAGCTCGGTGCTCTGGGGGGGGATGGGTGATCGCCCTGCTGCATTGGTGCCCCGTCGGCTTCCTTGTGCTGCTTGCCTCGCCAACAGGCACATTGTGCCGCGCAAGCTGTGGTTGTGCCCCGCCGACAGGCAGACCACTGCCTCAAGCCTGTAACCTGCATCAGCTCCTAATGCTGCCTCACACATTGCCCGAGGGAGGTGAGCCAGAGCGTGCCGGCCGCTGGCGGCTTGGCAGGCGGCGTGAGGCGGCCTTTACGGCTTGGGCGGCAGCGCTTGGCCCTGAAGGGCAAAGGAGTGCCCTCGCCAGCATTGTTCACTTCGATTCTGTCGCCGCTTCCCGTGCCTACAATGGCAGATAGAAATCCAACTTCTAACGCGCCGAACATGGAACTTCACTCTCGCTTCCCGCGAACAGGCCTGCTTCAATTACGGCCAACCGGAACAGCTTACCTTGGTCCGGTAGGGCTTACCCCGGTAGCTAATCATACGCGTACTTAGACGCGTTGTTTGGATCATCCACATTACTCTTTCGCTTTCATTTGTGTTTGTGGCGCTTCGCGAAGGCCAACCCTTAGTGTCCTTACCTGTCGCGACCCCTCGCCCTTGACGCTGCCAATCGCTATGCGCCTGTGTGTTTGGATCTTACTGGCGCTCGCCGCCGTCTCTACTGAGGCGCGTGAGTTGAAAGCCGATGGTTGGGTGCCGCCCATCATTCCGGAGGGCTTTACCCTCGACATCTCCCAGCTCAACCTCGCCTCCCTGATGAACACCCGGACCCAGACCCTCTCCCAAGTGCGAGCCAAGACATTGGAGCTTGATACCGTGATGCAGCTCGCCAAGGTGAGCTGACAACAGTTGACGCCTTGCCCACAGCAGCGCCGGCGCCAGCCTGCCAGGTACAGGCTAGCAGCTGCCCTGCTCTAGATCTAGACCTAGAGCACCTGCCCTGCAACAGATCTGTTTCTCCTGCCCCTGTGCCGTGCCACCTTCGACAGCACAAACAACCCGCAAATAGCTCTTTGCATACCAGCTGGCTTCTCCTTCCTCACGAGACATGCCGCCCCATAGCCTGCCTCGCTGACATCCCTCTCCTTCCCTGCCTCCCTGCCGGAACTGCCGCCCCTGCCCCTGCCGCCTGCAGAATAAGAATGACACCGCCATCCAGGTGCTGGACAACCTGCACGAAACCTTCAAGGCCCGCTTCAAGAAGAAGTACAGCGATCGCACCCTGTTTGACCAGGCGCTGGAGCGCATCGCCGAGATCAACAAAAACACCAAGCTCAAATGGGTGGTGAGCATGACTGCCCTTGCAATTGCTCCCCTGCCTGCCCGGCTGCCTGCCTGCCTGTAAACCTCCCTTGGTGATCCAGCCTACCTGCTTGGCGGTGCTACTGCCATTGCATTCCTCCGTTGGCCAAACCCCCACCGTGCCCCATCCCCACCTGTGCTTTCTTTTCCTGCCGTTTCCTTCATGCTCCTGCAGGCTGGCCTCAACCAATTCAGCGACATGAGCTGGGAGCAGTTTGCCGACATGAACCTCATCAGCACCAAGATGTCGGTTCCCGCGCTGCCGACACCCTACAAGATCGTGCTGCCCATCTTCCTCTTCCCCCCCGCTTCCTTTGACTGGCGCCGCTGGGGCAAAGTGACGCCCGTCAAGAACCAGGGGTGAGGCGCTGCAGCCGTACCTGCTGTGCTGAGTGGCACTTTGTTTGCCGAAACCAGACCGTAAACCCCCAAAAGCAAAGCAAGCAAAGCAAGCTGTGGTAGGGGTTTACAGCCCGGTTTCGGCGGCAGACACACCGCCACTCAAACCTTGGCGGAAAGCCCACGGTGCAGGCATTTGTTGCAGCATGAAGCACTGCCTGCAGGCCACTGCTGCTCTGCCCGCATCATGCCACCCATCCGACTGCCTTAGCTGCCCAGGAATATTTGACAGCCCTCCTGCCTTCCCACCCTGCCATCCCGACTACCCTCTCGAGCAGCAGGCCTCGCCAACATGACTGCTCACAAGCCCATGTGTTGCAAGGTATCCGGTTAGGCAGACTGTAGACACACACAATGGTTTTGACCCTGCCCCTCCTGCCTCCCCACCGCTGCCGCCTCCTGCAGCGGTTGCGGCTCCTGCTGGGCCTTTGCCGCTGTGGCGGCCTTCGAGTCCAAACTGCTGATCGACTCCGGGCGCAACATGACCACCTTCCCCATCAACCAAAGCGAGCAGCAGGTATAGTAGGGTACACGGGTGCTACTGCCAGCGCTGGCACTGCTGCTGCACCCGCCTGAAAGCCTGGCGCCTGGCTGCTGCCTGCCTACCTTCCTGCCCGCCCGCTAGCTGCGGGCAGGTGCCTGCCCGCGCATGCCCAGTTGCAAAATACCGTCTTCAAGCTTGCGTGACCATTGTCATCACTCCTCTGGTGCTGGCCTGCCTGCCTGCTCACCTTCCCCGCCTGCCCGCCCGCTCGCCTGCCCGCTCGCCTGCAGGTCCTCAACTGTGTGCACTCGAGCGTCAATGCCAACTACCGCAGCAACGGTTGCTCAGGCGAGCGCCAGCATGGCTGGGAGCCAAGTGCTGCGCCCCTCAATGGCAATGGCTGTTGATTCACAGCAACCTTGCTATCCCTGAAGCTTATGCCCCTGCTTCTGCCTGCTGTCTGCTGCAGGCGGTTGGAGCCAGGAGGCCTTCAACTACCTGCAGTCCAAGGTTAACACCCGGGAGGCGACCATGCCCTACACAGGTACAGCAGCGTGCCTGCTCGCCTCCGCCCCTGTTTGCCCTGCCGGCCTGCCGGCCTGCCTGCTTCTTTGTCTGTCTGTATTTCCTGCATCCATGCATTGCATTGACAAGACCATGCTGTGTCCAGACCACGGTGCTTTGGCTCCAGCCCATTCAGAATACCAACACTCTTGGCCCATCTGCCCTGTTGCTTCTGCTGCCTTGCTGCAGCCGTGCGTGGCGCCTGCCCCACAAACACCATCAATGCATACACAGTGCCGGCAAACGGCTACCGCATCCAGACAGGCAACCCCACGGCCTTCAAGACCGTCACTCCCCGCCAGCCTTACGAGCTGAAGAAGGTGCGTTCTTGTGGGCTATTACATTCACTTTGTCGACTGTGCACTGTCAGCCTAGTGTGGTGCTGGTGGCTCACCTGAGGTGCAGCTTACCGGCAGCCAAAAGTGCAGTCTATCTCTGCCTCTCCTCACTCTGTTGGCTGCAATCGTCTTGGTGTCTGCAGGCTGTGTACTGGCAGGGCCCTGTGGTCAGCTACCTGCGTGTGTCTCAGTCCTTCCAGGTGCGCCCCGCTGCACGGCATGCCCAGCGCATGTGTAGCGGGTATGGGCCTTCTTGAAGGGTTGGAAATGGGAACACAACACCCTGTTACAGCATGTGCTTTGCTGGCCCTGTAGCGGGCGCAATCATGCAGGCGGGACGTTGCTTGCGTATGATCCTGTTGAAAAGGCAACAGTTTTTCTGCTTATCTGCAAGTGTTGGTGACACGGCCGCATTGCCCTTGCACTGACACGTGTGCACCAGGCCTCTACAAGTTGTGCCATCTAGGGCCATCTAGACTTACTTGCAAGCATCTGCTGCTGCTTCTGCCCCGCCTGCTGTGCAGGACTATGGCGGCGGCATCTACCAGGGAGACGCCGCCTGCAACGGAGCCATCAACCACGCGGTCACCGTGGTGGGCTACAGCAACGTTGGGGTGGCCAGCAGCCACCACTGGTGAGCATGCAGACAGATAGCTAACTAGCTAGCCACCCAGCTAGTTAACCCGTGCCTGCTCGTCTTCCAGCGCCGCAGCACATGCCATGTTTGTGTGTCGCTGATGCGGGCCGCTGGCATGCAGCTTCACTGATGTAGCTGGCGGTCGCCTGCTGGCCTGTCTGTCTGCTTGCCTGCCTGCCTGCCTGCAAAGGTGCACCAATCATGCATGCCGGCTGCTTGCCTGTTTTTAACTGCAGGATCATCAAGAACAGCTGGGGCACCAACTGGGGCGAGAGCGGCTACATGCGCATCGCCTACCAGTCTGCCGCCAACTCCCCTGGCACCTGCAATATGTACGGCAACCTGTTCTACCCCACCAGCACCCAGTACCAGTAAACCCTGCTTGACAGCTTTCCAGCCAACTGGCAGACACCGTGAAGCCAGTTGACTGTGTTTGATCTGCAGCTGACCTCCTGCCAACAACCAGCAATGTTGGTTTGCTGGTGGTGGTGGGACGGGGAAGCAGACTGCTTGCAGATTGTGTACTATTGCACAACTGCCCACACTTTTGTAAATTACGCTTTCAGCACCTACCTTGCTGCTTCTAATATACACTATGTGACTGCTGTTGACCTTGAAGACCACCATGCCCCACGATATTCGTCACCGCCATCCCATTTCTAGCATGTATCACCTGCCCGCAACTGAGTCTTGCTTTGGTTGCTGAACAACCCGTCCCATTACTCGCAATTGATACTTGCGCCCCTCTTACATTGGTCAGCGGCAACAGTGTGCCGCAAACATTGCAAGTTGCGTGCATCGCAGCCCGGCCACACTCCCCAATGCTAGAGACCCCTGTTGCTGATTCTACTCAATTCCACTCTTCTCCACCAGTAACTGGCCGGTGAGCCAATTCCCAGGGGTTATCACAATTATGTTGCTTCGATATTTGTGTTTGTAAAATGCAAGGGGTCAAAGACCACGTTGCAGTTAGGGGTCCAAGTTCACAACTAAGCTTCAAGAACGTGACGTTCACACCAAGCATAATGCAATGATGATGAGTGGGCAGGACAGAGCGCAGCAGGACAGTCTATCATAGTTGGGAGTGTTCGTGGCATTCGGGAATCAGCGGCATGCAACAACAGCATAGCACCAAGCGTCTCTCCCCACAATCTCTGTATTACTTTAAAAGATTTTGATGACAGCATAGTCTCGATATTTTACTTAAGTGCCACTTGCGAGTTTGTAACCAGGAGAATGTATTTGGTGACACCAAGGCACTTTTTGGGTGGCCACACACACACCATCTTGCCAGGCGATGGCAGCGCAGATGCACAGACGGAGGCCAGGCGGCGACGGCGGCAACGCCCAGCCCCTTCCGCCGTCGTTCCCCGCCTCGCCCCGCCCTCGCGCTGCTCCCTGCACCATCCGTTCCTGCCTGTCCCCTGTGGGGCTTCCACGGGGGCTGGAGCACTCAACTCCGCCAAGCCTGGCGGCTTGTTTCTGCCCTCTAACACCACTCTCGTGCCTACAACTCACAATCGCAAAGCGCGTAAAGACATTGAGGGGTTTCCCAGCAGTTTCCGTCCGCGGCATTTGACGTGTCAGCCGCGTGTCACGGAAGGGCATAAAACCGGGCATATGGCAGGCCAAAGCTGCCATTTTGTGCTTTACAAGCTGTGATTGGACTGAGATCTGGCTCCTTACAACGACCCACGGCCGGTGCACTAGTGTTATGCGCCTGTGTGTTTGCATCTTGCTGGCGCTCGCCGCCGTCTCTGTTGAGACGCGAGAGCTGAAGCCCGCCTCTTGGCAGCAGTTTACACTGCCCCAAGGCTTCACTCTCGACATCTACAAGCTGAACCTGGCGTCCCTGATGAACACCCGCACCCTGAGCCTTTCCCAAGTCCGCGCGAAGAGCCTGGAACTGGCTGCCGTGCTGCAGCTTGCTAAGGCGAGTTTGCTGTTGGGGCCCTGAGCTGGACCAGCTGCCAGCGTCACCGCCCAGCGCCCCCTCGGTGACCGCCGTACTCAGCCACATATGGCTGGCGCGTGCGCTAGCTGGTTTGGAGATGACAAATCTTGGCTTTGCTGTTATACATACCGGTCACTATCAGAAATATATGACTCGCACCCTGACTTCACAGCGGTGAACTGCACCGTGCACATCCTTTTGGCGCCTGCAGAACCAGAACGCAACCGCCATCCAGGTGCTAGACAGCCTGCACAACAGCTTCAAGACCAAGTTCAACAAGAAGACAAGCGACCGCACCCTGTTCAACCAGGCTCTTGACCGCATCGCTGCCATCAATAGAAACACAAGCCTCTCCTGGGTGGTGAGCGTGCCGCTGTGCAGAGGCATTGCATCTACTGCCAGTGCTAGCGGCAGCAGTGCCGGTACCGATGAATGTAGATTCGCCGTTTAGCTGGCCCTTCCTTGTCACAGATCAGTGATCTAGAGGTCTGATACACCAGTGAAGTAGCGAGGCATGCGCGCTTCCCCTAACACACGCATGCCCCTTCCTTGCCACCACTTGCCTCAAAATCGATGGCACCAATCTGTCAAGCTTCCACCGTTGCCCCCGATGCAGGCGGGTCTCAACCAGTTCAGCGACATGACCTTTGCGCAGTTTGCGTCTGCCCACCTAATTTCCCCAAAGCTTAGGATCCCCACCCTGCCAACCCCCTACAAGCTCGCCCTGCCCATCCATCTGTTCCCTCCCACATCCTTTGACTGGCACACCCGTGGCAAAGTGACGCCGGTGAAGAACCAGGGGTAAGCTTAACCTTTCTGATGCTGCAAGGCCATCATGGCCATCAAATGATATTGTAGGTAGTGCTTACCGGAACACCTATTGGGATAGCACATAGTAGCACAGGAGGGCCACCACAGCCACCCCGTCCTGCTTGCCTCTGGCAGCTTTGTTGCTGCTCATTGATCCACACCCCCATTCCCACCTCCTGGCACAAACTGCGGGTTTCCTTTTGTTCTCTTGTCTTTGCCTGCAGTGCTTGCGGTTCCTGCTGGGCATTTGCTGCGCTGGCGGCTTTCGAGTCCAGGCTGCTGATTGACTCTGGCAAAAACACCACTACATTCCCCATCGACCAGAGCGAGCAGCAGGCAGGCTGAGCCGCTGCTGCAACTGACTGGTTTGCGGGTGACCGTCTGCCCACCCCCTCCACATCTCTCGTGTATCTCACAACGCATTAGGGTCACAAATCCCCAGGCTGCCTCCCTCACGCAAATCGCAAGCCCTGGCTATGTAGTCTACTAACCCACACTTAGCCCTGTTTCACCCTCCTGCAGATCCTCAACTGCGTGCACTGGAGCGTCAGTGGCGCATACAACAGCAACGGCTGCTCTGGTAAGCGACGACCAGGCTGGGAAGGCAACCTGGTTCAGCAAAGTCAGAATGCGCACAACATACGCTGATGCCTCCTCTCCAGCCATACACCTTGCTGTGAAGGTCGTGCTTTTGCGCTTTTTTGCATCCGCCAACAGTGCAAGCAGCCTGCCAGTGTGTGGCAGGCTCATATGGGTTTGTTGTGGGCTGGGGCCCGCAGGAAGCTGCGGTGGGGCACACATGACATGGCCATACCGTGTGACACCCAGCAGCCTTCTGTTATGGCCGTCATCTGCTGCAGGCGGTTGGAGCCAGGAGGCCTTCAACTACCTGCGGTCCAAGGTTAACACCCGGGAGGCAACCATGCCCTACACAGGTATATATGCGCATTACCAAGGTTGCATTCTTGTGTGAACTGCTTCATGCTGTGCTGCTCCAATTTGCCCCGCTATGTCCAGCTGTGCCTTTTCCTCTTCCTGCCGCCTGCCCTTCCCATATGCATGACTGCATGTCAAATAACCGTTTGACCTTTAAATGGCCGTTGGTGCCGCAGCGGTGCGTGCTGCCTGCCCAACCGCAACCATAAACACGTACACGGTTCCGGCAAACGGCTACCGCATCAGGACCAGCAACCCCACCGCCTTCAGAATCGTGACTCCCAGGATGCCTTACGAGCTGAAGAAGGTGAGTCACAGTTTTGGCCAGGCCTACAAGAAAATTGCCACATCTGAGGCAAGCTGAGCAATGCTGCCATGGCTGCTTTGCTGTTCGGGCTTGCGAAAGCCCGAAGAGCCGTCTCTCAGATGCGCAAGCTGCCTGCAGCTGCTGCCAGCTGCCCCTGACTCATGGGCTGGCCTCCCCTCACCACCAAATCTTGCAAATATGTTTAAACACACCAGGATGCTTGCAGCTATAGCTAGCAAGGAAAAGTCAACAGTTGAACCAGTTCCTCGGTGCAGGCTATCTGGTGGGAGAGCCCTGTGGTCAGCTACCTGCGGGTGTCCCAGTCTTTCCAGGTGCCACCCAAGCCTGCACAGTGGCCTATAGCTTTGACCCACAAAGCAATGTGCATTCATGTCTGTGGCCCTCACGCTCGGCAGCAAAGTATTACCGCAGCTGCCCTGAAGTTCCAGCCTGCCTGGTATTATGGCCCAGCACTTGCTGAATCTCATGCACGGCACTGCCAGCTGTGCACATGACACCCTCCATCATCCTGGCTTTTGGTGCAGGACTATGCTGGTGGCGTCTACACTGGCGATGCCGCGTGCAATGGTGCTATCAACCACGCTGTCACGGTGAGGATTCCTGGTGACCGTGATCTGCGCAGACTACCACGCATGCCTTGCAGCAAGGCTTCTTCCTCATCGAGGTGGCAGCAGATGCTGGTATCATGCTATCTCTTTGCTACCCAGTCAGGGCAGTAGGTGCAACAGCCACAGCAGCAAACCACCCAGCACCCAAGTGTTTGCGATGCTGGAACGACCAGTGCATGTTTTGCCTCCCGTTTTCTTCAGGTTGTTGGCTGGAGCAACAGTGGCGGCGCCAATACCCACCACTGGTAAGCCGCTGACAGCTGGCATAAGGATAGCTTGAGTCCAGTGCCTGCTCGTCTTCCAGCTATTAGCTTCGACCGCTGGTTTAGTAGCGCCAGCACTGCTCATAGACCATTAATCCTGCCAGCATGGCTGTCTGCCTGCCTGCAGGATCGTGAAAAACAGCTGGGGCACCAACTGGGGCGAGAACGGCTACATCCGCATTGCCTACCAGTCTGCCGCCAACTCCCCTGGCACTTGCAACATGTATGGCAACCTGTTCTACCCCACCAGGACGCAGCACCAGTGACAATTGCTGACCGACACAATGGACGCGGAATCAGCCAACGCCCGCTCAGCTGCACCTTTGCTGGGGTAATGGAAGTGGACTACAGCTTGCACCGGGGCAGGCACGTATTATGGTATGTGTGATGATATAGTTATATCATATGCAATGCTCATTTTTGTGAACAATGGCTTTATGATCGCTTCTCCTATTTCCAACTGATTACTTCTCGACCCCTCTAAATGGTTTTGATACTTGACTGCCATATCCTGGTAAAATAGGTTACTATGTTTGACTGAAACAAAACTTACAACGCTCGATGAACGGCGCTTCAGTAAGCGCGTTGCCCCCAAGTTACAGGTTTTCCCCCTTATGTGCCTCACGACCGTCTGCTTGCACCAGCAGCCTTGGGCCTGGTGCTGCACCCTTCAAGAGTTATCCAACTGTGTGCCATCCTTGACATGATTATTTTTGTTGATGTTTATGCTAGGGCCTATCTTCACCAATTTATTTTTGCAACCTGCACCTCAAGTCACAACCCCTGTTTTTTATGCCCGGGTTCTGCACGTGCCAAATTTTTGGCCGCTCTACCCGGTATTTTCCCTGCCTTGTTTGTAACTTAGGCAATCGAGAATAGCATCTGGCTCACAAGATACTCGGGACAAGGGCTGGAGCAATTGTGTCTGCATGTGCAGGCCGCGGTGCAAGGTGGCAGCGTGCGGCAGTGGCAGCGCTGAGACAGCGTCAGCACTGAGTCCCTTTCAAATGCTGCAGTATAGCGAGTTCACTTACTTGGATCAACCAGTTGTGTCTTCCTGTTGTGATCTGCGATATTCGTCGCTGCTGAGGCTCAGGTACTTGATAGGCTTGCGCAGCGGCAACTGGCGGTGGCGGCCAGCTGGCGGCCAGCTGGCAGAGTGACGCGGCTGATCAAACCGGAACAGCGGTCAGCCTGCTGATGTTACTCCCAAAATTTTGATTACTCGGCGCGCCGTCCTCGGTGCTACCGTGCGCAACGACCCCTCGATCCAAGCTTTGTGGACGGGTGCCTGCCGGTTGGCTCTCGGTTTCTATTAGGGAGCATGGCACTTGCACTCAAGCGGCTTCAGGGGGCCGGCCTGTCACGGTTGCTGCCGGCAGCGGCAGCTGGGTTGGAGGCGGGGATGACTCGCAAGTGAGTTCAGGCTTTAGACAGCGTCGCAGACGCGCAAAGGAGTGTCGGAATCTGGGCGGGGCCGGCGTACTGCAGCCAGCTGGGGCAATGCAGTCTGCCGCTGCCAGGCGCCTCGAGGCTCGTTCGCCAGTTGTTACTGTACCAGCTCTTCTTGAATACATGTGCTGCTGTTGCTTGCTTGAAAACCATCGACCAAAGCTGCACTAGGTGGTGCAAGCTGCTCAAGCCGCTGTCCATGATTGCGTCCGTGTGCACTGGCTGCAGCTCCGCTGGCTCTGACCTGCAGCAGCGACGCACCAAGATTTCGCACTCCGAGGCAACCAACACGTTCCTAATGGAGGTGTGCATTCTATGTTTTATGAAGGGAAACGTAAGGATTGTACGTAGCAGATGCTCTGTACATGGCAGCACTAGCATACTTCGGGTGTCAGCCGGTCTAGCTCTCCTTGTATACATGTTGGTGCTGAACGTCTATCTTCTATCTCGACTTTGGTGTGACTTATCGTCCAGGCCCTGGAGCATCTGGAGTATCCCAAGCGCCTGCGCAAGCTGCTGCTCACCCCTGAACGAGAAGTGGCTGTCGAGCTGGCATTGCTGCGCGACAATGGAGAGGTGGCAACCTTCAATGCCTACCGCGTGCAGCACGACAACAGCAGGGGCCCTTACAAGGGAGGGCTGCGCTTCCACCCAGATGTAGACTTGGATGATGTTAGGAGGTATGTGGAAAAAGCATGGGTTGGTGGGTTGGGGTGAGTGGCGTTTGTCGAGGTGGCAGGTGATGGTTGGTCACATGCCTTTCAGGGGAAGGGATGCCGCGGGATAACTGTTGATGGCTTGTGGCCAATGTGAGTGGTGGCGTGGTATTGCCGCCACGTAGTACCGTGCTCTTGCTATCAGCTCACGCTTTGCTTGGCTGCTCACTCGCTGCTGCAAACCCTAGCTGCCACTGGCTACCCCAACCAACCGCGCTTCCAAACTTCTCCGCAATGTAGCACGTGCCGCTCCTGTTGAAGTGCGCACCTTAGCCCTGCGCCACAGATTTTCCACCGTTGCTACCTTTGCTTTTCTGCAGCCTTGCATCTCTGATGACGTGGAAGACTGCTGTGATGGACATCCCCTTTGGGGGCGCCAAGGGCGGTGTGTGTGTGGACCCGCACTCGCTCAGTGAACGAGAGCTGGAGATTCTGACCCGCAAGCTGGTGCAGGTGAAAGAGAGTAGCGTGAGTGGTTGGTCATTGGTTCGAAATGGGCTTGAGTTCAGGTTGGACGTGGGAGGAGTGGTTAAATGCGCGGTGCAGTGGTTCAGAAGGTGGGGTGCATGAGACGTGCAGCTGCATGCATTACCATTCCTTCAATCTATAACCATTCATGCCGTTTGCGTCAATTCTCGCCCTGAAACCTTCAAAATCTTCTCCTTTTTTGTCCAGGCGCTGCGTCCAATCCTGGGCACATACGAGGACATCCCAGCACCAGATATGAACACGGGGGCCCGTGAGATGGCCTGGATTTTTGATGAGTACACAAAGTTTGCTGGTTTCTCGCCTGGCATTGTCACTGGCAAGGTGCGTGTGGTAACTGGGGGCCGAGGCGTGCTCCCCCAGGCTGGTGTGGCATGTCCTGAGTTGGGGCTTGTGTTCCAGCCATATGATCGGACAGTGGTGGCCGCCTGGGTGGGTGGATGTGGGGCCTTTCTTGCCAAGCGTTGCCCACGGGCTTGGCACTTCAGTGATTGTGGCAGCGGAGCGATGCAGTGGCTGGGTGGATGAAGTGGAACGGCCATGAATGACACTGCGACGGTTGGTGTTGCCCAAGCGCTTCCGCGTCGGTTTGCGTCGGGGAGGCTGGTCCAGTTATCCGCTGCCAGAGCCGCGTTACACACAGCGGTTGCGCTTATGCATGTTTGCACGGTCACCCCTCCACCCACCTGCGTCCCTCAACCTTCTGACTACAGTAAAGGTTGTTGATGTCCCCCTGCCCTGCTCTGTCTCATAACAATTTCTGCTGCAGCCTGTGTGGCTGCACGGCTCCTTGGGCCGTGAGGCGGCCACAGGGCGTGGCACAGTGCTTGCAATCCGTGAGCTGTTCAAGGCTCAGGGCCTGGGAGAGATCAAGAACAAGAGCTTTGTTATCCAGGCAAGCGACAGACTGCTGGTGGAGTGTGATGCTGCTGGTGGCATGCTGGTGCTGCAGCGTCAGAAATTTGTCACACAACAAGGGAGCGTCACAGTAGATTGTGCTGCTGAGTTGTGGGTTGGGTCCAGTTTTGGGGGAAGGCACACAAGAAGCAGCTGCCTGTGCTGCCTTAACTTGGACGTCAGGTGGGCCAACACACACTAAAGTCACCCTTCCATTCCACCCACTGTCATCCTTATTTCTTCCGCCCCTTGCTCACTGTGCAAGCAGCTGCATGCACGCGCCTCTTTAGAAGCACGCATATTTCACCTGCAACAACCACACACCTTCAGGCTTCAAACCAGCTGTCCAAGCAACACACCATTTTCTCCCAATCTGCCCGCAGGGTTTTGGCAATGTGGGCTCCTGGGCCGCCCAAATCCTGCATGAAATGGGGGGCCGGGTGGTGGCGGTTGCTGACGCCTATGGCGCTGTGGCCAACGAGCATGGCCTGCAGATTCCTGAGCTGCGGCAGCACCTGGCAGACAGGCACAGGTGGGGCTGCCGGCAGCAGGCTGGCATAAATATTCTTGTCCCTTTCCCGAACGCCAGGTTTGAGTTGGGTGTGGACCTGTTAAAACGTTTACCTGTTGATGCGCTACTGAAAGGGCAAATGGTGATGTTATCTGCTGATTCTGGCGGCGCCAGATATCAACTGGCGGGCTGTGCCAGTGCAGATGCATGTTGCACAACCGTCCCACATCGCCCGTTGTTTTCCCTTCACTTTCTTCTCGCAGCCTGGCCTCGTACCCAGGGGGCGTGGTTCTGCCCAAGGAGAACATACTCACCGTGCCCTGCGATGTGCTGATTCCGGCCGCCATTGGGGGCGTGATCACAGGAGAAAATGCCGCTGACCTGCAGTGCAAGGTGAGGAGCTGGGCCGCTATGTCCATGGTAGAGAGGGAAAACCGAGCCTTGCCCCACGCTGAGAAGTTTTCCACTTTGCACAAGCTGCATTAAACTTCCCTTTTGCAATGTCCTGATAGGTGCCTTTTGTATAGACGTATGAGGCACCACTCGCACGATTATGCAGTCCAGCTTCCATCAGGGCATCCGCGTTGAAACGTACCCGGCCCCTGCTGCATTGGTTCGCTTGCAGACTATTGTGGAGGCAGCTAACGGGCCCACCACTCCCGAGGCAGACCAGATTTTGCGCCAGCGGGGTGTGACGGTGCTGCCAGACATCTACACAAACGGCGGCGGTGTGACAGTGTCATTCTTTGAATGGGTGCAGGTGGGTGTTGGGGTGGTTGAATTGATGTGTCGCACGTTGTTGAGCCACTTCTTATGCAATGTGGGTTCAGCTGCAAAACCGTTTGTGTCGGTGCACAGAGACAGAAACCCAGGTAAGCCACAGGTTTTCTTTCAAGATGCAATGATAATGCTGGCCCGCTAGCTTGTGCCATTTCAAGATTCGGGCGCACCTGCCTGTTTGATCAACCAGTTGTCTTGTACTGTGCCTGCTTGCAATGGCCGACTGCAGAACCTGCAAAACTTCAAGTGGAGCGAGGAGGAGGTGAACCTCAAACTGGAGAAGGGTGAGTAGGGAGAGCAGCACAAATATAAGAGATTGGGCAGCAGCGGGGCAGTATGCTGCACATTACTGCTTGCCGGCAGGTTTCTGGTCCAAAACTGGCTGGCGCACTTGTAGAGTGTGGTGTAGCGCCGTTGTCGGCAGTGTCACGGGGTTTTGGCTCCTTGTCAGTCACTCACGTACACAACACTCGCCAGTGCGTTGGCTCCCAACCGAGGGCAGTCCCTACCAGCCACAAGGAAACCCACCCATTGTTCCCTCACCTGGCGTGCAGTCATGGTGGATGCCTTTAAGAGCATATGGGATATACACACGGAGGACAAGATCCCGCTGCGTGTGGCAGCCTTTGTGAAGGCACTTCAGATGGTTACCCGCGCCCGCGTGCACCGCGGGTTCGACTGAGACAGCGCTAAATCTTAGCAGCAAGAAGTTAGACGGGCCTGCCACGAAGGTGGTGCTCAGCAACCGGCATTGGAGTGTGACACTTCAATGTGCTGCACTGCCCTAGACGTAGGGTATAGGCTTGTTGGTTTGGTACAAAGCTGCTCCGCCAGGATGCTTGCGTGCTGAGTGGGCTCGCTTGCCGATCAGCGGCAGCAGGATAGTCAACCAGTATTCCTGCAGGGCTGACGCCCTGTACTTTGCATCAACCTGCGACGAAATGTGAATGGAAACTCTTCATGTGCCAGGTG
The DNA here is from genome assembly GCA_019693395.1 of Ettlia oleoabundans. NCBI lineage: Eukaryota > Viridiplantae > Chlorophyta > Chlorophyceae > Chlamydomonadales > Ettlia > Ettlia oleoabundans. The sequence continues at coordinate 54,845 of JAAMXP010002163.1, read as the reverse complement.
GGAGAAGGGTCGTTTTGCTGCAACACTCATGCACTATTTGGTATCTGCCCAACAAATTTTGCAGTGCTGCTTTTAAGGTTACTCTTCTGCAGTCTGCCTTTACATGCGCAGACAGTGCTTGCTATTTTTGCGTCTCATGCCACATTGTTGGCCGTTCAGCAAAGTGGTTACATGCATTATCTTGAACCTAGTCATTGACTAGCCAGTGATGGTGTAAAAAGTAGAACAGCCATGCACGAAGTAGACGGTAAACAGTTGGCCCAAAATAGCTGGGTCATAGCGTGCCATTCAGCCACCTCTGCCGGCTTTCGCCCGCTGAGCCCAAGGGATCCAGCTGCGGCGGTGGATCAGCAAACAGCCAGCACTGCTTGTGCTGGTCACTCAGCGGGCGCAGCGTGCTGGCACTGCCCAGCTTCGGCACAGCGCCCAGGAACAACACTGTCCAGTCAGCGAAGGCAGCAGCGGCTTCAACCACTGCCTCTGCATTGGCGACAGCAATCTCTGGCCGTGGCGTGACGATAACAGCAGGAGGGCTAGGCGGTGGCCCGGCAGCGCCCCCAGCTGCCTGCCACTCGGCATGCCATAGCGTGTTGCGTTCCGTGGGGGTGGCCTGCTCGCGGTTTGGCCAGCGTTCAAGAAATGCAACAGTATCAGCGTAGGCGGGTGCTACTTCAGTGCACCTCCTCTCGACGCTCCGGATCCAATGGCAGTAAGTATGGTTGCCAGGCCGCAATCTGTCGTAGAATTGCAGCACCTGCAGCAGCACGCAGCAGGAATGTAAGCGGTTCCGTTTGGGGGGCTGTCCCAGTACTGGTAGAGGATGCCGCACTATTGCATGATGCCAGCATGCAGATAGAAATTGGAATGAAAACTTGTTGCATTTAGGCCCAAAGTCACAGGATCAACCCCCATTTAAATATCTACCACATCAATACCACCAATCGTGATGCACGTTGCATGTGGGTGGGAAGCTGTGACGGCTAATGTGGGCTGGCAGCAGCAGGAGCAGCCGCCAACAGCAGGGCTGCCTGTCAGCTGGCATGTGACTGATGGGTGATGGATAGGTGGGTAGTGGGAAGCTTGCCTGAATTCCCTCGTAGTTGTATTCCCACACTGGTAGCCAGGTCTGCTCCTGATTCCGCCACACCCCCACCCACATGCTGTCGCAGGGCGGGTTAGGCACCACCAGCTGTCGCCCCATCATGTCTGCCAGCCGCACCAGCTGCGGGTGCGACAGAAGAAATGCGGGAACGTCGGCAGGCACATAAGATGAGGCATGTTCAACATAAAGATTGCATTTGTTGCAAACCAGCAAAGCTGGCTGACGTGCCGCACAACCGAGCCTTGCCAATATACACCACGAACAACACAATTGTTCCGGACCCTACAGTTACGTGACTGTTCCGACCCTGCCTTTACCCACCTGTTTGACGTCCTCCAGGAACGTTTGCTCCGTCTGGCTGTACAGCTGCACCCCTGGAGCCAGCATGAGCAGCTTGGGGTCTGGCAGACCCAGCACATTGTGGCCTCGAACAGCCTCAGTCGCCTCCCATTGAAAACTGCAACAGGCGGCAGGTGCAGCCGTGATTAACTTGAATGGTGGTAGCCATTGCGAGGGGTGGTCTGGCGGCAAATGGTGGTGGCTTGCAAGGTGCTGGGCTGAACAACACTGCAAAACCAGGCAAGGTCCGGGGCGGGGGGAGAAGGAGTGGCAGGAGGATAAGGCAAAGGCAGGGACGGGTGCCTTGCTGGTATGGGCGGCGCATCATGCATGCGTGATACTCACAGGTTGATGCCTTTGAAGGTGTACCTGCAGAGAGAAGAATAGCAGGGTGGCAGAGGTTGGCGGATGGGAGGCAAAATTGGTGGCGAAACCCAGCCATTGCAGCATGAGACGCACACACGTGAAGAAAAGGGAGAAATCATGCTTCCTTGCTGACACAGCCCTTCGTGGGGCAAAAGGCAGGGCCCCCTTGGCAACTCACATCTTCCAGTCGCCAGAGTGGGCAGGTATATACACATCGTGCAAAACGACCTGCAGGCTAGAGCAGAGGCAGTAGCATCCGCTTGAAAGTGCGACAGGCACTGGGGTGACACATTCCAGTAGCAGCGACGGGTACAACACACAGCAATGTGAACCCCGCCAAACCTTGGACACCAAAGCAACGTACGAGGCCCAAAGCGAGCTCCCGTGTTGGCCACTCAGAATGGAAGCCAGCAGAGCAGCGACCGTATATGGGACACGCTGTGCTGGCAGCCACAGCAGGCGGCAGTTCCAGTACAAGGTACATGAAGCAGCTGAAGGTGGACCCATGATTCTGCATTGCGAGCCTGTGATTGTGCCTCCCTTTGGGTAGAGGACAGGCTGGCAGCTGGTTCCACTCACCGCTGCCGGGGGTTTAAGGTCCCAGTAGCCGGGCCAGCCACGGAAGGCATAGGCGCATGTAAACCAGCAGGGGAAGAAAGCAAAGTTCTCCTCCGGGAGGCCCAAGGCTGTCCAAGGTTTGCCCAGCTGAAATAAAGGTTGGTCCACGGAGTCACGGACAAGCTGCACTCATTGCAAGGACAGGGAGCATGCAGGCAACAATACATGCACAAAGAGCGCTACAAACAGGGAGCGTTTGCGCTTGCAAATAACAGCCCTGCCCAGCTGTCAAGCTACAACACCCCACAGCTGCCTGTCCCTAACCGTGCTGCACCTACACACCTTGAAAAAACGATCAGACAGCTCCCCTTCCTCTGGGGGATAAAAATATTTTGAGTAGCGCTGCCACCAGGCGTCATCAACGACCGGCAGCGTGAGATTATGCACGGTTTGTAGCGGCCCAAACTCAATGCCGGTTCGCTGCAGTTGAATGTTGGTGGGGCAAAGGAGGCATATGGCATGACCCAGTGAACCGCATCTGCTCATGCTCCATCGCATTTCAGCCAGCTGTCAGCTGTTGCCCAGCCCACACGGCTGCCAGCATCCTGCCTGCCTGCCTGCATGAATGCATTCGATCATGCGTGGAAGATGTAAAAGCACCCACGTTGCGCCACTCTGGAGGCCAGCTGATGTTGAGGTGCTGCCGCCTGCTGTGAAGGCTGTACCCGCCGTTCTCCTGCCGCCATTCCTCAGGGCTCCTGTCGTTGCCAAGCTGGTGGTAAGGCTTGCCATTGGTCACGCTGCCAACCTGCACGCTTTGGTTGGGAGGAAAGACGAGGCAACCACGCAACGGCTTGCATGGAAGAGAGTGGGACATGATAGAAGACTGGGTGGGTTAGCTTCCAACTGCTAATGTGCCAACTACTAAGGGTCCTATGCTTGATGCATGCACTGTTCAGGCTGAATGAAAGAAGTTAAGCCAAATAAACCAGGAAGCCTGCGCTGCTACCCCCCTGCCAGAATGATGCACCTGTCACCTTTATTCCATCTACTGTTGTCAGTTGATGCTGCACTCACCACTTGGTTCCAAAAGGGTTGCTCCCAAGTGTCACCAAAATTCCAGTCCTTGTAAACTGACTGCATGTGTGTTTGATTCTCCCGTTGCCTGAGACACCAAAGAGCAGGGGGGCCGGCCTGCGTGTGAGCTGGTAGGCAGAGCCTTTCAGGAGGGCAGGCTGCTGGTCATGGTGCATGTGTTGGGTTGCCTTCCACAGTACTCTGCGTGGCTGACAACGACGCTTCCTGCTGCCGCTGCTGCTCCCCTGGAAGCTGCTGTCAGGGGTTTGTTGCGTCTCACTGTGCAGGTTGGAGACTCTTGTAAGAAGATACGAAGATAAATGACCCGTTGGCAAGCATGTACTACAAAGTTTGATACAAATTTGGAATTCCTCACACCTGTTTGTGCGGTATGGGTGTTCCAGCGCTGCCCAGGCTGTGGGCCCAGAGGGGTGCGCGTTCTGGATGTAGACCACACCGCAATTCACCCCTGCACAGCCAGGGAGGAGTAATTCATTGCGTGGTGGGAACACAGCATGAGAAGGTGTGTGTGTGGGGGGGNNGGTGTTAACTGACAACTTATTTGAAATTGAGGTACACGTCATGCTCAACAGGTAGGATGCCACAGAGGCTGCGGCTCTGGCAGGCTTTCCCCGCAAAAAGCAGCGACTGTGTCTTCTACAACAACCATGCATGTGGCCAACCATAGTGACAAGCAGTGCAGCCATCAGTTAGTGAACCATCAGTTGTACCTCCGCCATCATCTTGAGTAAGCAGGTTGTAGCTGGAAAAGGGTGGCGACTTGACATAAGAGTAGAAGTCTGCAACGATCATCGTGTCTGCATGAATTGAATGCCGGGGCCAGGGCAGGCAGCAGGCATACAGCACAGTCAGCCATGCTGCCAAGCAGCCAGCTCCATTGATGTGGGAGTTGGATTGTGATAGATAGACTGCAGCTGAATGAACCAGCAGCAAATTCACGGCCTCGCATCCAATAGCAACAAAGAAGTGGTAGGCAACTGACGGCTTCATGCAGCCAGCCAGATACAACCACGCAGCATGGGCTGGCGTGGTTGATTGCAAGGTGGACTGACTTGCGCCAACGACAAATGTGAGCTGCACATCGTCGGTGCCTGGTGCCTGATCTAAAGACAGGAGCCAGTGCGGCGTCTTCGAGCATAAGGGGCCTTGTCCATTACAATGAACAGCAGAAGCCACACAAAGGCAGAGCGCAGAACAACACGAGGAAATTTGGTAAGCCAGACCACGAACCTCCGTCCAGAGAAAGGGCGTTGAAGCCCATACGGACAACCCTCGCAAAAAACTCCCTGCATGGGCAACAGCAGTACAAAGGTTGGCAGCACCAATCATGCATGGCAGGGCTGGGTGCTGGCTATCACAAAACACCTGATAAAGTTGTAGATTGTAACAATTTCCATAGGCCTGGTGCCGGCTGCAGCTGCTTCTGGCTGCCAGGGTGCAGCCAGAGCCACAGGCAAGCCACCCGCCCAAACCATGTGGCATTGTGCCGAAATGATAAGCGGTCCCCATGGAATGAACAGCACCGGAACTACAAACTGCCACTGGCAGCCCTTCCCCCAATACACGCAGCCATGCGGCAAACTGCCACAAACAACCCATTGAGCTGCCTGCCGGCAAAGTTTCCACATGCACCCACCAGCGCTTGGTGTATATATTGTCGAGTTTGCTGGATTGCACAATGGGGCGTGAATCCCATATGCATGACACGGTCTCATTGAGCGGCGTTGGGATGCTGTAGCACCCTGCTGCTTCATAAGACAGGAGCACAGCGTGCCCATAGCCTGTTTAACAACCAGGAAGGACAGCTTTGGTAAACTAAAGCGGCTCAAGTGAAGCAAGCAGTCAGCCTGGCAGCAAGGTATACTTGTGGCAGCACCAATACCCCCAACGGCAGTCATCTGCCAGCAAACACCAGGCATCTACCAGGGCGGTAAGGATGCAGGTATACCTGCATTCCATGATTACGTAATCACTCCCCCACCTAGAGAATGCGCAGCCAGGACTACGTTCAGGCCAATCTCCAATTGGTAACCGTTGAGGTCGCTGACTGAGAAAATAATCTGCACAGAAAATGCAGAAGGCAAGGCATGCAAGGTAATCACAGCAGCTGCGTCTACATCTAATGACTTCCAAGCAGGTGACGCAGGAACAGCAGGTAGGTCGAGCACAGGTTTGTAACCTCCTCCCGCACCAACGGCCACACCCATCCACCCACCCACAACCGCATGCAAGCACACAGTTAGCCTGTTCACCATACCGACGACAAGGTGTGTTTTGTTCATGCGTGCTCAAACTGCTGTTAACATGTTGCTACCATGCCCACTGATCAACACCTGCCACCCACCTCCTTTTTGTATGACACAGCTTCCAGCATTTCTCGTAGCGCCTCATTTGTGGCCACATCACCCCGCCACACCCGGGAGATCCCCAAGCTGCAGTACCCGCTGTCCTTGCAAGGAAGATCTGCAGCAAGGCAGGTGCCGTGCACGTCCTGAAGTCTTTCACTATGGGTGTTAGGGTTGCTCCGCTGCTGCTCCTGCTGTAGTGGAGTGCTCCTGCTGCTGCCCTTCTTCCCTGGTGGCGTTGCTGTGTGCGCAAGGCGTGATCCTCATCCCTTACCGTGCGCTGTTGCTTCATCAGCTTCTGAGGATGGGTGGTGCTCCAGCAAAACCGTCACAGAATGGGTGCCAAATCGAACAGTTAAGGCACCGCCGCCTCGTGTCCCGTGCACCACCGCAACACCCAGAATGATGACAGTCAGCGCGGCCAGGGCTGCCACCCACCAGTAGTACGTGCCACAGCCCGCCTGTGTAATGCGAGGGGATGATTGGACGTAACAGACCCCATGTCATAATCCTGTAATCTTCAATACCCCACTAAGCATCACACCGACCCCCATGCCAGCCGCAGCGGGTGGGCGATTGGGGCAAACCGCAGGCCAAACGGCTGCACGTGCGGCAACACATTGATAACCTACTGTCCAGATGCAACTGTTACCTCGCGTCCAGTGCCAGCCAGCCCGAGCCTTGCCATCTTCGTGTGGAGAACAAACTTGTGTGCGCCACCGGGCGCTTAATACCCCGCTTCCCGCAGCAGAGCCGATGCAGTATATTGCTTACTTGCAACAATGCGCAACCGCGACGGCGTAAGGCACAGGTAAAGGCACCTACTGCCCTGGTCACTTCGACGAATATCTACAGCAACCCATCTTGTAGGTCCACATATATCTCTTGTGATTCAAACCATCTTAGACTGTTTGGGAGCTCCAACAGTTTGCCTGATGACGTGTCGTGCGCTGTACCCGCGCGTGCTATTATTGATATTGATGAGAGCCTTGCAGCAATTGTTTGGTGATAATCATACTGCTGCAAGGTGAATAATGGCGTCTACAGCGGGACCAGGGTCTGGTTGCGCGCCGCGCAGCCTAGGCCAGCACTTAGCCACCCGCCTCGTCCAGATTGGCTGCACGAACTTCTTTGGTGTCCCTGGCGATTATAACCTCACTGTGAGCGTCTTTGCCTGGCTGCGCTATGGCGGAAGCTGCCTGGGAGCTGCCTGGTTGGCGCCGCCAGTGATGCCAGCCCAGCTGTTGTGCGCAGCAGTTTGCCGGGAAGGCGTAGATCACTGGATCCGGGGTCGTAGTTGCACGCACACTGGAAGGGCATTTGAGCAGGCTTGATGGCAGAGCTGTCAACTGTCTGACGGGGTTGCCGTTGGGCAGCAGCTGGTGGTCTTAGCAGCGGACAACTATGCCAGCAGCTGACGAGCATGCACAGGCAGTTGCCCTCACCAGGGCCTTCAATCTGACTTACCCTCCTGCAAAGTCTTTCATTTGCAGCTGTTGGATGAGCTCGAAAAGGGAACGGGACTGAGCGGCAAATGGTGCTGCAACGAGCTCAATGCAGGCGAGCTGCCCTGCCTGTCTGTGGAGCGTCATTGGCAGGACAGGACGTTGCCTGCTGCTCCAAAACATTTTAGCTGCACATTCCCAAACTTTCTTCTCCTGCATTTACAAGCCAACTGCTGCTTAGAACTTTGCTTCTTTTGCAGGCTACGCCGCTGATGGAATGGCTCGCGCGCGGGGGGTTGGTTGTGCTGTCGTCACATTCACGGTGAGCACCTGCGCATGCAGCGGGTGCCTGTTTGCCGGGCGGTGGCCTCTACCCGATTGTCCAAAATCCGGGAGTTTTGGCTGAGTGGCAGGAGACTGTCGGACCAGCCACGCACTTTTGCGCTTAGGGTAGTTGCCTCGCCTGCCAACTTTTTTACCATGCTTGAAGTGCAGGTGGGCGGCCTATCCATCATCAACGCAATAGCTGGAGCGTATGCAGAGAACCTGCCTGTCATCTGCATCACTGGCGGCCCAAACACAAATGATTTCGCCTCCAACCGCCTGATCCACCACACCTTGGGTGAGGGCAGGCTGATATTGTGCTTGTTCCTTTGTTTGGAGAACGCAGCTGCTATCAAGATACACACATTACCAGCATCCCATCTACATCGTTCATTTGGCAGTGCCAGTGCCAGTGCCTGGAGGACAGCTTTGTCTAGAAAACATGTTTTCTCCCCTCATTTCCCTGTCGGTCTGTGCTTACTCAACATGCACACTCGCAGGTAGAAAGTTTGACTTCATGCAAGAAATGGAGGCTTTCAAACAAGTGACGTGTGAGCAGGTGAGAAGCGTCGTTGTTGTGAGTTTACTTAGACCCCGTGACGGCCCACGGCAAGCCTCAAGCGAGGTTGGAGCATGCTTTGGGTGCATAGCTGGCAGGAAAGCCTTGGTCATGCCCTTCCCAGTTAGTGACTTGGTTCTTATCTTGAGGCATATCCAACCAGCTGCACTCCTGGCTGATCTTTGTGTTGCCCGACATCTTATTTGCTGCCGGAGTTTTGTGCCTGGTCAACAGGTGGTGATCCACAGCCTAGAGGATGCAAATGAGGAGATTGACAAGGCCATCTCCGCTGCCCTAATGAATTCTAAGCCGGTCTACATCTGTGTCTGCTGCAACCTGGCAGGCGAGTTGCCGTCAGCCCCAGTGTGCATGTGGGCAGCTGCCAGCACAGACAGCTAGCCACCGCCACCCACCTGGACAGACAGGTGGCTGGCTTGCTGACCATCATGCCTGCACTCCTGGGAGGCAAGCCTCTGCTGGCTTAGGCTGGCACTTTTGCTGCTACTTTGCGAATAACCAGTCTCCAGTTGGCCTGTTTGCGGGCCTGCAGGATTGCACCATCCTTCCTTTGACAGCAGCCCCATCCCGTATGCCCTCTCTGCCAAGGCCTCCAACAAGCGCAGCCTTGAGGCGGCTGTGGAGGCTGCTGCTTCCTTCCTGGAGAGCAAGGCCAAGCCAGTGGCGCTGGCTGGCTCCCAGCTGCGCATGTGAGACAGCTGGCATGATGGTGCATGACATGTATACATGTACTGACCACGCCACATCTGCCCAGAGGCGCTTTTGTTAGTCTGCAAGGACAGCTCAAACCTTCTGTGGCAAGTGTTGGCTAGGTTAGCAACAGCTCCTATGCATGCGGCCATGCTTGTTCTTCCATCCGTTGGTGTGCAGCGCCAAGGCCAGCCGGCAGTTCATGGAATTCGTTGACGCTAGCGGCTACGCCTTTGCCAACATGGCAGGTAGGTGTGCTGACGCGGTGGGTGAACATATTGAGTGTTATGTAGAGCATGCTCACGTTTGTATTGAGTTAGTGTGAATAGGCAGGCCATTCCATGAACTGAGCCCCTGCTGGTGCCTGTGGCGGGTGCCTCTGGCTGGTGTACTGCCGTTGCTACAGCATACATATGTGCTGAGTACAGGGCCCCATGTTGCTTGGCAAACGTTGCTAATGATGGAGCATGGTGCCCTGCAGCTGCCAAGAGTCTAGTTCCCGAGAGCCACTCGCAGTACATGGGCACGTAAGCACAGCAGCGGCTACCAGTTCCGATGCCTGTACTGCTTTAGGCGTTTTGATCGCAACTGTTTGTGGCATTGACTGTTGCTAATAGCATCCTGCTGTGACATGCAAAACAGACTGTGTGGCTTCCTTCCAACCATACCCCCATTGACTTTTCCAATATGGCTTCCCGTGGCTTGCAGGTACTGGGGACAGGTGAGCCTGGTTCCACAGCTGCCAGTGGTCGTGCTTACCTCTCAGCCCAGCGACCATCCTTTCTTACTGTACACGTGTATGCTTGGAAAGCATGCAGTGCAGCCTGGCAGCAGTTGGCGGCTTGGCGCTGGATGCAATAATAGCTTTGCTAGGGGCTCGCAGACTTGTTGGCCAGCAAGGGGTGGGGCCTCTCCAGCTCTTGCTAGGGTGACCATTCCTCTGCTGACGTCAGCATTTACTGTCATCAACGTAGCCTTTAATTCCTGCTTGTTTGCTCCTGTTCTTTTCTTGCAGATCTCTGCCCCCAACGTGGCCGAGGTGGTTGAGTCGGCTGACGCCTACCTCATCGCTGGGCCCATCATCTCCGACTATGCCAGCGTTGGCTACACATGGGGGCTCTCAGGTAGGCAAGGTGGCACTCGACTGAAAACGGAAGCAAGAATGATCAATCCTTGCGCATAAGGAGGGCAACAAAAAGCGACCCTAACGCGCTGCTGCGCCCCTCGCTGGCTGACACGGCACCATGCCTGAGTAGGTGTAGGCGGCAGCAGCTGGCGGCACGGGAAATTTCATTCATGAATTATGGAGAGCAGCCTGATGACTGATGCCATGTGCAGGCTGCACTGCGATGCCTACCCAGGCTACATCAAGTCTGATCCCCCTGCTTCATGGCTTCATGCTCCATTTCGTAACCTAAAAGCACTACCAGGAGGCTCCCGGTTCTGGTTTTTCAGAGACCGATGCCGCTGACCATCTCACTGAACCTGCCACTCGCAGATGCTCTGATGGTGCGAGTGGATCAGTATCGCGTTACCATCGCCGCGGGCAAGGGCGGCCAGGTCAGGCGTGCTTGCATGCGTCATACTCTGCAGCAGAGATGTCTGATGCTATCCGCCACAGTTGCTCACTGAATGTTGGCAGCTTACTGCAAGCCGCAGCCGCAACTTTATTCCAGCAGCCGCAGCCGCCCTGACATTGTTCCCCTGCTGCAGGTGTTTGGCTGCGTGCGGATGGATGACTTCTTGAGCGCCTTGGCCAAGCGGATCAAGCGCAACAGCAACAGCCTAGACATCTTCCACCGCCTCTACACCCCAGCACCTGAGCTGCCACCCTCGCCCGAAGGCTCACCCCTGCAGACCAAGGTGAGGTTGCCGGTACAGCTCTGATGTGTGCATTGCATACGCTGCGCCCAGTTGTTAAAACTGGGCTTTGTATGAATTGGTTGCGCACTCTTATTGCTTTTTCGGAAGAGCCCAGCACTGCGACGCTTTTTGTCCCTTGTCAACCTCGGCTGTCTGCTCTCTCTTTGCCCTCATCACTGCTGACTTGGGCCACCCAAACAGCAGGCTCACCCTTGCCCTGCTCTTGTTTGTGCAGTACCTCTTCAAGCACATCCAGGGACTGTTGCAACCCAGCACTACCCTGCTGGCAGAGACGGGCGACTCCATCTTCAACTGCCAAAAATTGAAGCTGCCGGATGGATGCCAGTGAGTTTCACCGCTGTATGGTCTGCTATCAGCATTATGATGCTTGCCAGCAATTCCTGTATCAAGGTGAAGCAGAGGGTGGCAGCTTAGGCTGGCCTCAGTCGGGCAAGCCCCACTTTTGAAGTTGTATGCTTATCCAGTAGCTCCAACCAGTTAATCATCCAGTCAGCAGCTGCCCAGAGACGTCTCAGCACGCATGTTGGCTGCTGATCTTGCCTCTACTGTGCATGGGTCGCTGTGGGCAGGATGCAACTGCTTTTCCAGCAGCTTCGGATGCACATCTTGTCAGCACTTAGCACAGCACGTTTAGGCCAGATACGACCGGTCAGCACATGTCAGCTGCAGCTCCGGTTTGAGCTGTTGGTAGTGCTTCAATCACTGCCGTGCATTCCAACCCTGCGTCCATGCAGGTATGAGTGGTCACAGCTGTATGGCAGCATCGGCTGGAGCGTGGGGGCCACCTTGGGGCTGGCTCTAGGGAGCAAGGATGAGGGGCGCCGCGTGATCTCCTGCATTGGAGATGGCAGCTTCCAAATGACTGCACAGGCAAGTGCGCTGAGGCGATCAAGAACCCACTTGGCACTTCAGCTGGCCGTGCAGAGGGGGTGTGCTGATCAGGCCGTGGGCTCGCTTTGCGTGACAGCCCAATGTGCAGATCGGGCGTACTGATCAAACTTTGAGGCTGCCTTGCAGCTCCTGTGCACTTTGGGTGTGCTAATTCAAGCATTAGCCCACTTTGCACGGCTGTGCACACCCAGCATGAGGCTTGCACACATCACGACCAGCACGTGTGGCCTGCTAGGCGGCCTGCTGAGCCTGCTGTGCTGGGGCATGCTGTGCAGGAGGTGTCAACGATGATGAGGTACAGCACAAACCCCATCATCTTCCTCATCAACAACAAGGGGTGAGGAAATCTCAAACCTCACGCTTTCAAGTGTATGGTGGTGGGCAGCCCACTTGGGTCAGCTGCTGCACCATAGCTGGGCATTTGGCGCGCATGCATGCGTCCATGTGCAGCCATTCATGGGTGCATCAGACACCTGCACCAGCAGATTCATAGCTTTGAGTTTGCACATCCATGGCTGCGCCGTGGGTGGACCTCATCGAAAGGCTTGTTTGAAATCGCCTACCGGTGTGCCTGCTTGCAGGTACACAATCGAGGTGACCGTATGTACTGCTGCTACCTCCCCTGCCGCACCAAATGCCACTGGGGCAGCAACTGGGGCGACTTGAGCAGCCATCGCGTATGCAAGCGTCTTGCAAACGCTGACGCTGGGGGCTGTTGTCAGGCCAGCGAGCAGCCCTGCTCGGTTTATTCTGCAGACTCCCAGGCTTTCAGTCTATGACTCTGCCTTGCTTGAGCCGCTTCTTCTGCCCCAATCCTGATCCGCCATGCACATGTGTGGCACATGTGTACACCGCTTCTGTTCCTGTTTGCTGCAGGTGGAGATCCATGACGGACCCTACGGCTACAACGACATCCAGGTGTGGACTGACCCTCTGTGTCTGTGTTGCAAGTTCCTTTGTGGTTGGGCAGATGTTAAACATGACATGCATTTTAAGTGGGGAACGGCGTAATTTAGATATGGTGCCTGGGCCTCCCGCTTCTCATACGACCCACCGGGTGCATCATGAACGCTGGAAATGGACAGGCTATGACATTCCCCTCTTCAAGCCCAATCTTTGTCGTATCATTCCCATCTCCATCTCTCCATCCAGGTGTGGGACTACGTGAAGCTGGTCGAGGCCATGCGACACAACGGAGAGGCGGAGCTGTTTGCCACACGGGTGAGCTGGCAGACGCGACATGTCGGCGTCAGTGTGCATGGCTGCTGCTGGCAGGGTGACGAGCAAACAACAGGCAGCGGTGCTTCGCAAGCTGAGGCTCATTGATATCAGCGATCATTGTACAGCATGCGCGTGGGAGCCGTGCTCCCGCCCCACCCCCCCACCGCCCCCCCACCCCCCACCCCCCACGCACGCACGCACGCACGCACGCCAACCACACCCACCCCACCACCCACACCCATCCATGCTTGCGGTGCAGGTACGGACTGAGGCTGAGCTGGAGGAGGCGTTGAAGGTGGTCCAGGGGGAGGCAAAGGACAAGCTGTGCTTCATTGAATGCATCATCCACAGGTGAGCAGCTTACATGTAAACAAGAGAGTCAGTGGCGGGCATTAGAATCTTCTTGGTTGTAATCTCGTGCATGGTGTTGCTGCAGCCTAATGGCCACCCATCTGCATCACTAGTACTGGCTGCCCTTCCTTGTCACACTGTGCCGCACAAGGCTTCATGTGTGGTAGGTGGCACACCTAGCGAGTCACTGCGCTTTAAGCCTTACCTACTTTCTTTCTGGACTGCGTGCAGGGACGACTGCTCCAAGGAGTTGCTGGAGTGGGGCTCGCGCGTGGCTGCAGCCAACAGCCGCCCACCTAACCCATGCTAAGCAGCTGCAGGCCAGTACTACAATGCCACAGCAGCGCTGCGTTACCTTACCGTTACTGCGTTACTGCGTTATATTACGTGGTAATCTGCACTGGGGTACTGGCAGTCGCCGCCATTCCAGCAGCCAGTCTGTTACCACAGAACCCGACGGCAGTGCAACAGGAAGGCTGGTTTGCTGGCGTGTGTTGCAATGTGGAGGATGCAAATTGGCAGGCATGAGGAAATCAGAATGAAATTATACATATTTTGTGTTACCAGTCGAACAGTGTCATACAAAACCGAACATGTAAGGCTGCACAAGAACTGGTGGCTATGAGGCACCTTTGCCGTCCACGTAACTCAGGCATTTTTTGGCTGCAGGCTCGGTAGGAGCATCCGATTGCTCTTTGCCTTGTGGGGCTGTCTGGCTGCATCCAATGGGCTCGCCTTCCTCGTCCAACGCTGCATCTCCCTGTGACCCGGCAGCCACTTCATCATAAAAATATACTTCCAAGCCACCTGCAATGCCCACAGCCTCTGCGCCGCCTGTAATTTCAGCGGTAGAAGGGGGACGGCTGTCTGCTGCGGTTGTGCCCTGCTGGCTGCTGCTGCTGGGGCGCTGCCGCTTGCGGGCTGCGTGGGAGTCAAGCAGAAGGCAAGGATTGAACATGTGACAGGATGGATCAACCAGCGGGATCATGGAGTACGCTGAGCAATGAGCAAGTCAGCAATGCCTCCTAACAGGCTACCTGAAGCAGTGAGTGTGGATTTCTGGGGGCTCATGATGGGCTTGGCTTGCAGCACATGCCTGCACCAGTTGCCAAAAGCTGCCTGCAGGATAAGAAGCACAAGAGAGCAGGCAAGCATCAGCGGATGGATTACTGCAACTGGGATGACTCGATGCGCAGTGACAGCTCGCCACCAGCAGCCAGCAAGAGGCATCCTCCTCCAGCCTCTGTGGTTGACCTCCGCTCTGCTTTTCAACCCATGCCCAAGAGGAAAAGACTGTCGTCCTCTGTTTCTTTCTTTGCAGCCACTCCTGTGCCATGCGCGGAGCTCACCTGTACCGCAGAGAGGTACCGCTGCTTCTCCTCTGGGCTGTCACACAGCCGCACCAGGTAAACACGGACCTGCAGGGGCAAGGCAGCCAGGTAGGTGCACTGCTACGCAAACAAGCTTTCATAAGAGTTGAGAGCTCAGAACGCCCGTCCGCATCGTCACTACACAGGTTAGCTTTGGATTAAGCTAAACCAGCTGGCACAGCCTCCAGCCCGCTGAGCAAGGCATGCCGACCTGGCGGGTGATGAAAGTACCCGGTGCAAAGGGGTTATCCGTGGAGTGAAAGCATTCGTCATCATGGTCATTCACATAAAATCCCTGCACAACAATACGCCTTACAAATGTAGAGTTAGGATTGATGACATTGTAAGAGAAGGGGTTGATATTGCGTTGAACGGCGCTGCATCCTGCCGTTCAAGCAACCGGTGGGTGGCATTGTCAGTAGTCATGATACCACACTAAATGAGCATGCGCTGATGCCTCACCACGTTCTGCAGGGGGTTTTCGTGCCCTTGTGTGTAATCGATCTTCAGATTTTGCACCCTGATGTCTGTTGGCAACAGCTGGGGGGTGCAGTCAGGATCCTACAAGGCAGGGGGCCAGGCCGGTGAATTGCAAAGTGTGTGGCAGCCGGGTGGTGCATCCCAGCAGCGTGGGAGAAACCATAAAGGCATTTGCTGGTGGCACCCCTTGACCTAGCGTGCCCCACCTGATGCCGCAGAATGTCTGCGTCCCGCACCTTGCCAATCGACAGCACCCGATCCTGCACCACACCACCAATGACCCTTGTGACAGAACATGTGCCAGCCAGCATAGCACTGCTGGTATAACTAAAGGCTATAAACCAGGTGTGTAATGAGCCGCACAGTCCCGGCCACCTCCAGCTGTTGCCACAGCATTTGATGTACTGTCCCAATCAGGGTAACAAAGCAGGTAGCAAACAAGCAGGGCTGAACAAATTGCACAGTTTGCACCCATCCAGCAGGAACACACCTGAGGGATGTCCACGCTGCCGCAGTGCTGCAAGCATGTGGTACATGCAAAGGAGACAGGGGCATGAGACGCAGTGAAGCTTGCATAGGCTTACTGCTGTATGCCAGCAGCAATTTCTCAGTGCTGCTTTGCCCATCCACCCGCTCAGCTAGCCATCCGCTCGTCACGTGCTTAATAGGCACGCAAAACATACGAAAATTTATTGCGCAACAAAATCAAGATAGGTCATAGCATTCATCGGCTGGCAGCAGCTGGCCAGCAGCACCTTGTAGATGTCCCTGTGCCGCAGCCTGCGCAGCAGCTCTTGCGCTTTCTTCATGCCGGGGGTCTGCATGCCAGGAAAGCACGAATATACATAGAATGAGACACTGACAGCGGATAATAGTGTATCTCAAAACCATTCACCTGCACCCCGTTCATACAAGCGAAGGGCACTGGGATCTTCGCGGACAGGTTGTGGGCAACAAACAGGGTTCAGACTGCAGATGTTGCAAATGCAAACCAACCTTGGATCTGCTGCTGGCTTGCGACCCTCCTCACCTGGCTTGTTGAGCGCTCAATATCCCGCACGATGGTGTCGTCCAGGAGAGCAAAACGCTCTGGGTCCCGCAGCGCATCTGCACAGCCCACAGCGTGTGCCGCAATTATCAGCATGCTCAGCATGCATAGCACAAAGGCAAGTGCAGCATGAACAGATGCTCAAACCAGGGGGATAAACCCTGGCTCGCGGCAGCAGTTGCATTGCTTGTTCTAAAACCTTGAAAATGGTACAGGATGTTCGAACATACCCCGCACATCCCTGCACGTGCGCACGGTTACATGCTGCAACCCACGGCAGAACCATCGCACAAGGCTGCCCGCAGAGACCGGCATCAACAGCAGCATGGCTGCCCACCTAGGACACGTATCTCATCGGCCACGTGCAGCAACGCATCGATGATCATGTACTCAACTGCGCAGAAAACAGAGGTAAAGCGGGTGAAACACAACCCTCTCATTAGGGGTGTTGCAAGATAACCCTTTTCTGCCACAGCTTCTGGTGGCTAAACTCATGCTTCCAAATCATTCCCTGGGGAGCCTCAGTCCAACAATGGCACTGAAGCCTAGCCAGCCACTCAGTTCAAAGCAGAAGAAAGAGCAATCTGCATACGCTGTACCTACCTGCCTTGGCAACAGCATGCGTGTACACCCACTGGTGCATCTTGGCCCGTGAGGAGTACACCTCATTCACCACGGTGCGCATGTTGGCGCGGTAACACACTTCGCCTTGGATCACCTGCAGAGCGGGGAAGGGTGGCCTTTACTGGCGTGGGTGTGGGTTTGCGTCCGAGTCTGATTCACAAGCAACCAGCGGGCAAGCAGCAGCGCAGAGGGATAGAGCCCAATGCTGGCAGTTGCCGAATGGTAGTTTGTGAGCACGATGTTTACAAATCCTCGATTACACAAGCGGTGCCAAACACTCCTCCCGGATGGCGGGACGTCGATGAGGAAGTCAACGCCCACCCAGCTATCCGCCCGGCCCACTCCTTACTTTTCTCCAACAGGAGTAAATACAGGGCAATGGAGTTCAGACGCTGCACACCTTCATGTTTTCTAGCAGCACGCTGAAGTCGGAGGTTGTGAGCTCGCCGCAGGCCAAAGCATCTCGGCGGAGGTAGTCAAACTTGTCGACATCAAGTCCTGCACCCTTACCGGATCAATTGTCAGGGTGATGTTGTGACGCGTGGAATGCTACGATTCACCCCACTTGATCATGGTTGAGGGGTGAATGCGGGATGGGTAGAGTGGGTAACAACATGGCAGACAAGGAGCAACGTAGATATACTTATGTTGGGATGTCATCACATAGACGGGGCATGTGGGGGACAATCAACAGTGGATTTGTGCAAACAGTAAAGGCAGCCCATCCCAGTGCTGCAGGACAGAAGACAACAGGGTATTAGGCAGCCAAGCTCCCAGGCCTACCCACCATTGCGCTTGTTGGCAACGATATCAAACAGCCACTCGCGACCGGACCAGTCAGCCTGCAGCAATGGGTGTGAGGCGCTGCCAGACTTCAACAGCAGTGCGCCATGCGGCAGAACAATCCAACATCACTATTCCCAGTCCAACCATAAAGTGCAGGACAGCATGGTGCTGCCGTCATCAATAATAGCGCAGGACTGCATGGCACCGGCAAGATATGCTCAGGGCAGTATGCATGGCCACCTTTGCTGTGCCTCGATCTCCTATGATCAAATCCTTCACCCGCTGCTGCTCGTCCGATGACAAATCAACGTGGTATGTGCGACAGATGTAATTAAACAATATACATGACATGTGCTCATGCTCCCTACGGAATAGTTAAGTGGACCAAGCAACGTGTGTCAAAGTCCAGCAGAGGCAGAGGGCAGCGCCAGCGCCAAGGCCATGCTGCAACGTATGCTTCCACCCGCAAAGCAGGCCTTTTCTGGTTTCCAGGCCCAGTCCACAGCCATCCGCCCAAAAGGGCTCCGAATCTCCCAAATGGACAGGCAGGCAACAGTGAGGCAAGGCTTCAAAGTATTTGGATGCACAGACAACTTGCGACCGTGCTCACCAACGCTCCTCAGAAGGCAGCAGCTTCGGCACCAGCCCACTTTCAAAGCTATGAGAGAAGGGGCCGTGCCCCAAATCGTGACAAAGACCTGCATGACAGCATGACCTTCACCCCTTTGTAACCCAAAAGGAAGCTGGAAACTAAGCTAACTTGAGGCGAGAGGTGGAAGCATGTCAGCCTCCCGTTTGCCGCTGCCAATCAACACCATCATGCACCACAGCGCACGTTGCAGTCCGTGCTGTCTCGCCTGCAATCTCTAGAACCACCAAGTCGGAATCTGACAGCTGCAGCTCAGGCTGCTTTGATTTGAGTTTCTGAGCAAACTCCTGCGCAGCAGAACAGATCCATGATGCGGAAAGGAGTGTGCAGGTGCGCTAAATACAAGTCAACAATCTTAACTTCTGCCCACAGCCTCCAATAGCGCATAATCAGGGCCGCGATACGAGCAGGCACAGCAACACAGCACACAGCAGCATTGCGCTAGGACTTTCCAGAAGGTATCACCTTGGCTCGGTGTGCTACTCCCAAGGAATGTGCAAAGCGGGTGTGGGTGGCACCAGGGTAAATGTAGGCTGCATGTGCAAATGCAGAGCGAGGGAGGCAAACAAGCACGTGAAACAGGGTAGGCAGGAAGGCGGGCATGTTGAGGTCACAAAACAAGGAGCTGTACAGGCGTGGGTGGTGCATCGAGCAAGCTGGGGTTGGGCTGGAAAGAATGGAAGCCTCACAGCAGGCTGCTGCGTCCGCACTGTAAAGCACGCACCTGTCATGCCCAGCTGCATTAGGTAGCGCAAGCGCTGGAAGATTGGGGTGTCAATTATGGACACCGCGATAGCGCTGAGACGTGCAAATGCGCCTGCATAGCAAGAAGTGTTTGGTGCGTTGGCTGAGCTGTGAGCAGCACCAGGTCGCCGCTGCCAGGTGGGCGGCCGGCTTGCCTTAGCATGGGTCGGCTGTTTGGGAAGCATACCGGGAAAGGTTCAGATGTCTAATAACAATGAGGCGGCTGCACCGCTGTCCTTGGGCCTTACCGACAACAGCATTGTCACGCCAAATCTTGGCCTCCCGATTCCTCTGCATCGCGCCAATAGTTCTCAGTTGAAACCAGCGGCTATGAGTGATCCCTCCCAAGCCGCTCACGAGTGGGGCTGCACCCAGCCAGGGTGCCCAAGCACGGGGGGTGCCACACACGGAGAATACTTTTCGAACGATTGGAACACTTGCCGCAAAACATGGATTGGAGCAGGAAGCTGCAGGCCATGAACATGCGTGGTGTCGCTTCGCTGGCGGCGCCGGCGCTCAGCCGCACAGCATGACCTCTAGACTAGACTGGCAACATTAGAGCCTCTAGTGGAGCTGTGACACGTTCTCCAGCATCACAAGCCCTTAGCTTACCTTGCGCAGCATATGAAATTAGAGCCTGCAGAAGCAATGTTCCGCAGGCGAACAGCCACCTGACTAATGCGGGAATAGTTGCGCAGTGGGAATACTTGCGCATTTACAAACAAACGGGGACAGCTAAATTTCAATGATGAGAGTGCAGCGCATCAAACAGCAGCATGGGAACAGGGATGCGTGGTACCATGGTAGGTATCAAGGTGCCAAACCCTTGCGCTTCAAGGTGGCAAAATGCGGGTACTTGAAAACAGGTATCACGCTGTGCTGGGCATGAGTGACAGGCATTGCAAGTTGGTGGGAAGGTTGGGCAGAAGGTACAGTCATAATCACATCAGAAGCGCACACATGCATAACCGAGCGTGGCATACAAGTCATATCGAGGGCCATAATTCTCAAATAGCAGGGACAACATCAATTCAATACATTAGCAGTACTGCGGGTCATTGCTGGCAGCTGTAAAGGCCGAGTACTGCTGACCGCCAAGGCCACGGCTCAAGCACTCCCAAATTCCACGCCCACCACGCTGCGGGGGGACGTTACCTCCTCCTTTGGTTCCGCCTCAACACACAACTCTTGTGTTGATTTGCTGCTGGCTAATCGCTCGAGGGAGGAGAAAAAGCGGCGGCCGGACACGGCACGAGTGGGCGCTTGCTGCGCAGGTGTGTCCCAGGTGCCGTAAGGCATTGCTCCCATGCACATACCGCCATATCCACCGCAGGGGGCTGCAGGAGTAAGAGAGGTAGATTGCACAGTTGGCACTGTGCTACTTGTTCTCCGTGGCGGCGGCAGGTAGCGGCGCACAGAAGAGAGCAGCGGCAGACAAGAGCGGCGGCAACGGCGGCAGACAGAGCGGCGGCAACGCCGCTCACCAAGACCGGTGGCGATGACACCTACACTCCCCTCGGCAGAAGCCTTCATGCCGTTAGAACGGGAATCGTGGGTGAGAGAGATGGCAGGGCTCCGGGCAGTGTGGGGCGCAAGGGACAGGCACAACAAAAGCAGGAGCGGGCGACAATTATGAATTCAAGAATGTACGAGACGCTCAACAATCACAGCCCATACATGCGGGGCCGCGCAGGCACAGGTGCCAGATGGCAAGCGACGGTGCCCCCAGCTGTCAAGAGCGCTGGCACTTGTGGCGCAGCTTAGAGAGACTGTGGGGCGTCTGTCTCGTGCTAAGCTCAATCTCCTCTCTTCTAAATATTCAATTGCCTGCTCCAGCAGCTGTCTAGAGGCTCAAACATGGATGCGTACAACAAATGGTTGCTCAAGGCATGGCTGTGCACGTCGTGGCGCTAACTCCAGCACACTGACTATGGAGGGCATGGCATGGCAGGGCAAGGCATGGCAGGGCAAATGCATAGCAATGAGGAGTGCTAAAACGCAGGTAGGCAACGCAACTAAACAATGTATTGTGTTGGTACAGGTTGACTGCAAGTATGATGGGGTCCTGGGCTCGACATAAGAACCCACGCAGCTCCTCGATTGAAGCAGGCGCTTCATCTTTCTAGGCTGCTTGGATGGGGAAGAGGGCTGCTGCCGCTGGCGGTAATGATGCGCTTCTCCGGGCTGCTGCTGCCTGCTTTGCTGGGGCTGACCGACAGCAGCTGCTGCAGGCTCAGCTGTTCGCCATGCTGCTCCCAAACCAGCTGCTGCAACTGCTGCAGGGTTGTCTCAGGGCTGACGATCAGCTGAACCTCCCTGCCGCTCTCTGTAACCAACCGCAGCCGCACGTCCGTGGATGGCGGCAGGCCCAGCAACCAGCGCCCGCCCACCATCAACCAGCTGCCTGCCCACAGCAGCACTGCAAGGAGAAGTCGCAGCACCGCCCAGAGCACCCTGGCAGGGGGGCTGAGAGTCTGCTGCTCCAACACAACCAAGCGCTGCTGATCCACAGGCACCGCCGCGTGCTGCTGCACGTCCTGGCGCAAGGATGCGATGCTGCTGCTGCTGCGGACCAGAATGCAGCGCCGCCTGCCATCCAATGTGGCAACCAACACCTGCAACCACCGGCATCGGGCGTAGAGTCATCGATAGGTCAGATTTTCCAGTGGATTTTATGCTTCCATGCAGACTTGTTCCAAGCACCAGATGCCACTCACAAACAGCCAGGCGCCCACCATTTCATCACAACAAGGCTACCAAGGACGCCAGCGAGGTCAACGCTTGCAAGCACTGGCGCGGAGCAGCATGGCATAACACAGCGCACACATCGCAGCGCCGCTCACCCGCACTGTCCCTGGTGGTGGCGGCCGGTCGCGCAGCTGTTGCCACACGTTGTCGTGCGCCCAGCTAACCAGTCCCTGCCCGCGGAGCTCTCGGCTGATGCCCTCTGGCAGAAGAAAGAAGGACGACCAGTCTGTGAGCTGGCGAGCCATCCGCTGCCGGCTGCTCAGGTTTGTGGCAGTTGCACGCAGCAGGCCTGATAGGCCGGGCTCTCGAGGCTCCTCTGCAGCAGCAGCAGCGGTAGGCCAGGTAAGGAGGACATGGCGGGCATCAGAATGTGGAGGAAGAGCGGCGGCAGACTAAAAAGGGAACGTGGGACAGTTGTAGGCAGGCGGCAGAATATCATCATATCAACCCATCTGCATGGCGCTGCAATGAGACTGAGGTGGCCAGCGGTTCATGACCGCTCAGAAATAGGTGACAGCAGATGACAAACTCGGGTACTTACCATGGATACAAAGCTGCTGCTGTTTGGGCTGTATGCGCGCCACCTTCCAGCATTCTTGCTGCAGCTGCTCCACGCTGGTGTCTGCTGTAGCACCCAGCAAAGCCTCATCCCCTGACAGCAATCGCACCGGCACGCTGACAGGCTGCGGCGGCAGGGAGCCGCTGAGGCGGCGGCGGGCGAGGGAGGCAGGTAGGTAGCTGGAGGCGCGACCCACCATAGCGTCCACTGCACCCGCCATCGCACCCGCGTCTCGCATCCTCACGCTGCTAGCCAGAAGAGCAAACACGCCAGCCTTGGCTGCACAGCGGAGAGAAGGCCCGGTGGAGCGGATTGGGGCCCAACTGCCAGCTGGGTAGCAAGCAGCCAACACGACCCAAGACGCTCTGGCATCGCCAGCTTGTTGCCCTGGATGGCACCCACCTGGGGATGTGCTGCAGCTGCCTGCCGGTGAGGGAATTGGTGACATGCCAAGTTCCATTCTCGACGGAGTAACAGCACCAGCGTGGGCTGCGGGTGACGCTGCCGTACTGGCGTGGCTGCTGAGCTTCAGGGTGACCCACGCTGTTTGCGTACTTCTCGCTAGTTTTCGACACTACTGGCAGCTTTAATGGCCAGTGCAACGCCGACAGCGCAGGGAGGGCGTCGCCGGGGGCTCCGCGTTTTTGGCTGTCCGCGGCACGCTCCTACGCTTGTCCTTGAAACCTACCAGCAGGCGTAACAGCTTGAAAGGCTCCCTCACACGAGATTGGCATCCAGGCAGCTCGCTAGGTTGGTTCGAGACAGAATGACAGATAACGGCAAACCCGCAAGAGCGAGGCAGTCTGTCGGCGCTGTTCCCAGTTCAGTAGTTTACACCAGCGGAATGCGAGCAGTGCATTATCTGCCACCCAAGCATGCCAGCATGGCAGCCCGCCCAGCACGCGGCGCCGCTCTGAAGCGAGGCATAAGCGGCGCCACGCCAGCTGGGTGGGTAAGCACTCAAGGTTTGAACGCATCAGTGGAGTAGCCCTTCTATTTGGCAGATTGACAGATTCTTCTAGACAAATGCGAAGGCAGTAGCAGCAGCAGCAGACCAACCAAGAGCACATCCAGCCTTACCTTGGACAGAGGACCACATAGGGATGCATGGCAATTCATGCCCTAAAGGAGGGCCAAGCCAGCCAAACACAACATTGTTTGAACCAGTAGCCGGGACACCGCCAGGCGAACCACTTTCTATCGCGATACGTCAAACCGTGTGAGGGCGTGTAGGTGTGCGTAGGTCTCTTTGCTAGCCAAGTATCTGGCGTTGTTAGGTGCACGCCGCTTAGTCAGGGTTGAGATAGCCTGCTGCTCCCTCGCGGCTCCTAACAATGTCGCAGCTGACGTATCAGCCGACAAAGTAATCAGGAGGCAGAACGAGCCAGCCCCTGCAACCTTGTTGCCTGCTGCGAGGCTGCTTGGCCAAAGCGTTCCACCGCTGGTGCTGGCGGATTTTGGAGAGCGGGACATTACCACGATGCACCTGGGACTGCTGCTTGGGGTTTCTTTGATGGCGGCCACCATGATGGCAGCATCCTGCTCAATTGTTTGGCTGCGAAGTCGCAGCCAGCGCACCCACGGCAGCTGGCATTTGTCGCTGCCGCCTTGTGGCTGGCTGACCGTGGTGCTGTGTTGCAGGCGCCGCACAGGACGAGGTGAGGTTGATGCACTAGCCCCCTCAGCATTGGCTTGCACTATCTGGCGTGCGTGCTGCGTTGCAGCCACCCTTCAACGCACGCTGGTTGTAAAGCAGCATAACAAGCGAGACACTTGGGGAAGTACCCTTTCTTCTCTCCCACGTGCGCAGATCCTACGGTGTTCCATGCACAGACTAGCCCGGGAAGCAATACGTCACCACCTGCTCAGCACATTCATGCGCACAGCGGCAGCAAACAGGAGCATCAAACCTCCCAAGCTCTCTCAGTTGTGGTTGAGCAACCAGACTGCACTGCGGCGGTTGCCACTCCATGCTGTCCACCACAAGGTCAGGACTCAACTTCTGCAGACTCAATTAAACCCCTCTCTGGCATGCATGGCGACCTGGGTAGGCAAGGAACCTTGCTTTGCTTCGGACAAGTGGGCTGTGGAGACAGGCTCCTTAATTTTATGCTCAACTGAGCGCCTTATAAGAAGGCCACATACTCACTGCAGATAAGCTGGATGTTGATGTTGAGGGATTGGAAGCTGTTGGCAGCCTGAGTGTGGGCCACTCAGCCAGCGGCAGGGTGCCGCAAGGTGGCAACCCCTCAGCAGCTGGTCCCGCTTTTCCGGTGCGGTTCGGGCCAGGGGCAATGACCTTGCACCTTGTGGGGAGTCCTGTTTTTAGAAATGCAGCCGCTGAATACATGGCGGCAGAGGAGGAGAGGCGACACAGCAGCGAGGTCAGACCATGGCGGCTCGTAGCACTGGCGCCGCTGCATTCCCCTTCCGATTGGCTTCCCTGAGGCTCACAGGATACGGCTTTTGATGCAACATGCTGCCTTGGGAGACTGTGGCGGCATGGCCAAGGGAGAGGTGGTGCTTCCCGACCGTGTGTGGCCTACATTGTTCTGACGTTTTCCCGCCTCGCATCACAGCCTGATCAAAGGCTGGATGTTAACGGTCACGGTTTAGGGTATGAACTATGCATGCACTATGTGATATGTAATGCATGAAGCCTGGTCGGATCTAATTTGTCTGATCTCATGGCCAGTAGCGGTCGGCAAATCTGGGTGTAAGATTCTCCCAAGCGCAGCGCCTGCAGCAGCGGCGGTACTATGTTGATTGTGATAGGGGTGAACAGCCGTGACCATGCAGGTCGCCACAGCACAGTAACCACCCTGCAGTTGCGTTCTGGCGCCGGGGAGCAGGGGAGGAACCCAGCCTTCACGTGCAAGCGGCGCGATGGGCTCAGCTGTGCAAAACTACAACAACAACACCGCAAGTAAGTTGTGCCGTCTATGGGTTGTTTTGACTGGCGGTTGAGTGGCCAGGGATCCCTCGCTGATCGTCGTGCCGGCGATGCCGCCCGCCCCTGTCACGGAAAGCACCAAAGGCTTGGATGGGGCACGGCGCAAACAATATAGATCAGTGCGGAACGATTTATGGCGTCCCCTGCTGCACGCCGTTACGATGGCTGCCCTGCCCTTACAGGCACGCCGCCCGCTCCTCTGCCCTTGCCCTACAGTTGCTGTCATATGTGGCACCCTATCTCTCGTTGTGGTGCTGTCCTTCGCACTGGTGGTGTGGTTATTGTGGACCAAACAGCGCTGCGGTCGCTTCATGTGGCCCTGGCAATGGCAGGGCCAGGTAGTTGCAGACGTGATAGCCACTGGCGGCCCCGCTACGCCCGCCACGTCTGCAGGTTGGTGGCAGATTGCTGGTTAATCTTTTTTGATGAATTAAAACCGGCATCAAGCTTTCCTCGCATGTGGCAATGCATGCCTATGGGTCATGAGCAAAGTTTAAATGCTGTGGACCTTTGAAGGGAAAAGCAGCTTCACCTCCTGCTCTTGTTACTGCAGGCCAACTCAAGTCGTCAGCCGCCACCTCGCGTTCGCCCAGCAAGCCCGGCATGATTGCTGTCGTGGTCGTGCACCCCGGCAATCAGCTTGACCTGGGATCACCACAACCATCCTCACAAGGCACGCAGGCTCCTTGTTGGCGGCTTCCTGCCCGGTTGCAATGCTGCCTGTGTTTGCTTGCTTTGCACTCAAAGTTGGAGGTTGGTCTTTGCCGCGTACCCTTACTGCTGCATGCGAATGGCAACTGTGTTGGTTCGGAAATCCATGTTACAAACCAACTTTAATGTTGTGACTGGCTGTTCAGGTGCACCGAGGGTTGGGGCAGCAGCAGAGGATGGTTCTAGCAGCGGCACCAGTGCGCCTGATGCTTACAACCCCATTGGCGTTTTCATTGCAGCAGACTACACAGCTAGCAACGAGAGTAGCGCTTCCAGGACTGCCCGCAGCTTAGATAGCAGCAGTCGGGCAGCTGAGACTCGCCGGGCTGCCATACTGGCAGAAATGGAAGAAAGGGAGGCCGCCCGGCGCGAGCTGGCCCGCCGCAGCGCCCCCTATGCCCTCACCCCCAGCCCTGGCTGGGCCTTGTCATTCCTACCCTACATTGTTTGAATGCTTCGTAGCGCGCGCTGCTGCGGCTTGGCAATGCTTGTTCCACAACATGCCGTTGTTTTCGCGCCATTTAGATGCTTTGTTGCAGTTTCTGCCGATGCTTTAGCCTCATATCAGTGTTCTGTGTTACTGCCTGCTCTGTTAGTCTACTCAGCTTGTATCAACCGCTAAAGCCTGACGGGCACAATGATTTTTGTCAGTGTAGGGCTGGCTAACGGCCTTGCGTGCTCGTTGCCCCGCTATGCTCGCTGTGCTTGTTTGTTCGAAATAAACCTCTCAAGCCTCACGTATGGGATCAGTTTTGTTTTTTCTGCGTCGTTGCACGTGCTTACTGTAAACCCAAGCCATGCCTCCTAGCCAGCAGGCCGTTTATGCAACCCTTTGAATATGCTGTTTCCTTGCGTTTCGTCACGGTTTGTCCCGTCAACCCAGTTCTCTGGATCCGCTACTTTACCACCATTTTCTAGCCATGTCAACTTGTTTTGCACATATTCCTGATGCCCCTGGCATGAAACCTGGGATAGCAGACACCCATGTGGTGCTGGAGGCCAAGGAAGGCGGGTACATCGGCTGCTGTCGGTGGCAGCAAGCAGGAGGGGGAATGTGCTGTCCACCAGCGTAGACTCACTGAAACGTGAACTAGCCCCCAAAATACTTCGACTCGCTGCCATTATTCTAGCACACAACCGGAAAACTAGTGTTGTGCAGAGCTGTTATGGCTCATATGAGGCCTGCCGCCTTTGCTGCCACTGCTTGCAAATTAAACCCTGATTTATAAACCTGAAACAAGGGTCGGATGACCAACCCTTTTACCGGCAGTAAGCCCATGGCGATGCCCCCCTGCGTGACCCGCGTTACCCTGCGTTACCCGCCGCCGCCATGTCGGCATGCCAGGTCATCTGCCTCGACGGCCTCAAGGGGGAACCAACGAGGGCGCATTGATATCTAGTCACGGAAGCCGTGTCATACTTTTTGCTTGGAGAGCAAGCTGCAACAAGGTGCCCTCGGGTGTGCCGCAATGAGCCGGTGCTGATCGCTCCCCGCCCCAGCGGCTCGTTCAGGCCAAACTCCGAGGCCTGATGCAATCCCAACCGCCAGAACGGCGGGCCCTGAGGTACGCTGTCCCGCTGCACGTCTCCTCAAGCCCGTCACCGCCGCCGCCGTTGTTGAGGGGCGGTGTTGTGCTTCGCAACCAACAACCAGCTATTCCCATGACCAGCATGAGCTGGTGCTGCAGGCAAAGAGCCTCATTCTGGTCTCAGGCAGGCGCTCTTGCAAGGAAGCAGGTTTCTTATCAGGTGGGCCGGTTACCACCCCACCGTTATCCCACCCAGCCGGCTTGCTCTTGCATCCGGAGTAGATGTGGATGCAGAGTCCCGAACACAGCCATACTGTTGCCCGCCCACCTGGCTAGACCGAGTTGATTTCAATCCCTGACACAATAACTTACTCACGGTGCCCATCACATAGGTACCTGCTCTCCCTTCTCAGTTCTTCTTTCCCCTGCTGCCTGCCAACCCACAGAAGCGCAAATGGCTGAGCAACGCGGTGCTCCTGGCGGCCCCCTTCCTCATATGCATGCTCCTCTGGGTGCTGCAAGACGTGATCAATCAGCAGCTAGACTCACGAGCCTTCCGCTGCGGCTGCAAGTGCCTGTCTTGCTGCGACTGGGTGGCAGACCCTGCGGGCGGCGCAAGTGGCGGCGGCCCCTCCCGGGCCAACGGCAGTGCTGCTGCTACCTACACCTATCTCTGCTATGAAGCCACAGATGAACGGCCCTGCTCTCCGTACGCCAAGTGCCAGGTGAGGGCGCCTTGCTTTGAAGAGCAGAGCACCTGCAGCACAGTCGCCAGTCATTTCAGCACCATTGTAGATCGTGTTGCCTCTGGATCGCTAGCGTGTGCCCATAGTGTTGCCAGTACCGTGCTGCTCTCCTCTTTGTATCTCCATTGCTGGACTGTTTTTCCTTATCTGCATTGTGCTGCCTCGCCCTACCCCCATGCCCAGGCTTACAACGACAGCGAGTGTGGATTCCTGTACAGCACAGCGGACCAGGTGGGGTTCTGCGCCGTGGAGGAGCCGCCGCTGTGGCCTGCGCTGCTGGAGATACCTCAGGTGGGGCTGCGGCTCACTGTTGTTTTTGTATAAGTTTTCCATGTGGAATGCTGTAGCTCTTACTTTAACATGGTCCATACCTTGGGCAAACCCGCTGACGGCGGCCAGCAGTTAGGGAGAAGGCTCGTTGTGCACAACCGCCACACCAGAGGGCGCCTGGGGGACAGCACGATGCGGTGGTAGCCGGCCCGTGAAAAAAGCATTGAATACCACAAACCAAAGTGACATGGTAAGTCCAAAGTTGTGTGTGGCTATTGGGTTGACTGGCACTTCTGCGTACCTCGCGTTCTGTTGTGCAGGAGCAGTACCGCGGGCCAAAAGCCCCCGACGTCATGCCTGGCGCACTCCCCACGCCACCCTCCATCCCACCCTCAGAGGCGCCCATGCTCTTCACCGGGCAGGATCAGGCTGCAGCTGAGGAGCTTATGCAGGCCATGTGGGGCAGGGGCCTGCCCATAACCGATGCCGTGCTGGCGGCGTACACGGCGGCGCAGGCGGGAGGGCAGAGCGTGCCCACATCCACAGAGGGGCAGCAGATTGCCAGCGAGAGGGAGTTTGTGGAGGCGGCGGCGGGGCTGAGCCAGGGGTTGTACGATTTCGACCTAACCATGGGTGAGAAGGAGAATGGGGTGGGGGAATGGGGTGAGTGTGGATGAGGTGCATTTGCCATGTGGCAGCTGGATTGAAGTGTAGCTGCATGGAGAACTGGTTTGCAGCTTCATGCATGACTGGCAGGTTCCCTGCTTCGCAGACACAGGTTTCACCTGATTATTCGCGCGCAGTTAGCTTATGGACTGTTTGGTGGCATTCCAAGCAGGCCCTGCTGGCCCTCTCACTTAAGTGCCTGTTGCCGCCCACTGCCCTGCTTGCAGGCACCTCCGCCGCCACCTCCATCTCTCTCTTGATGGAGCCTGGGTTCGTGGCGCAGAGCGGCGACGGCAGCAACGGCACCGCCGCCCGCCCGCCGCTGTACTTTGCGCTGCCAAACTGCTCTGCGCTGAGCGAGGCGGATCGCAGCACGCTCCAGCAAATCGGGCAGGTAAGCCAGGACGTTGACTTGAGTGTAATGAATCTACTTGGCATGCCGGTATGCCCTCCTGACCTGACCTGACCTGACCTGCCCCATGCTGCCCTGCGCTGCCCTGTGCTGCCCTGCCTTCCTGCCTGCTTGGCCGACCATCTGCTTTTTTACTTAGTCAGGCCCCTGCCACACCCATGTGGCTGCCCATCTGCAGGCCATCACCAACCTGACTGCATTCCCAGTCGAGTGTGCCAGCCTGCCGCCTGTGTGGCAAGCAGATGTCAGCTGGATCAACGACCAGGTATTACCAGGTTGACTGCTACTGACTGATTGCTGGACCAAAGGTGCTGCTGTGATAGTGTGGGACCCGTTAACGGGGTGGAACAGCCTAACCTTGGCAGTTCGCCTCTCGCCGCTATGCGGAAAGAGGCAACGCTGCCAGCTTCCGGCTACTTTGGCATGAATGGCCGTTTTCTCGTGCTTGCGCTGACGCTCTTGCTTGTGATTTTACCACGCAGGTGTACTGCGGCTGGCGCAACTCTGAGTGTGTGCTGCGTTCTGGGCAGAAGGTTTACCTGCCAACCGACACAGATCGCGGCCTGAGTAGGAATGGCTCTTCACAGTAAGGACCCCCTTCTTTCTGCTGTTTATTGCACATCTTCTCTCAGTTTCCTACGTTCCTTTTTTCAGGACCCTGCACGTTTTCGCTCTGCAGTATTATGCACCCCTTTTCTCAGTATACTGCACCGTATCCTGTCTGGTACCAGCTGCCCTGTGTGGGCATCACTACAGATTATTTCACAGTGATGCAGATTCTGAGGGCATGCACCAACCAATCATGCTACCCCTTGTTCCTCCCTCCAGCCACTATCCAGCACTGCTTACCTAGCTGCATAAACACCCACTGCCCACCCTTTGATGATCGAGCAGGTCCTTCGTGTCTGCTCTGTATGACTGGCGCAACACGAACACTGCTGGTCTCAATGTGTCCGTGTGGGTGAACAACAGCGACGTGGGAGGCGGGGAGGAGGTTGGAGCTCGGCCACCCAGTGTGCAGCGCTGGACACAGCCCGTGAACCTGGCAGGTGGGCATGCAGGAGTGGGTTTGTGGTGGAAGGGGGTGTGGGTGTTGGGGCGGGGCCTGTGGGGGGGCCCATGGGGCTGGCAGGCGGCGATAGTGGGCACTTTTGCTGCCACTGTCGTCAGGCAATGACCTCTAGTCCACGCTTGTAAGCCCACCCTCAGCATTCCTCCCTGCCCCTGCCACTATCTCACCAGTGAAACTCTTCCCTCCCCTGCCAATCAAACCACTGTGTGCCTCCAAACGCAGCCAACGCTTTCCTGAAACGAGAGCTTGGCCTCTCCTACTCTGCGCGGCTGGTGGGAGTGAAGGACATGCCTCGAGGCGCCAGCCGCCTTTCACTGGATTTCTCCTCCCTGCTGGGACCCCTGTTCTCAATGTGGCTGCTGCAGGTGTGCTGCCCAACCTCAGCTGCCGCTGCCTCTGCTGCTCTTGTGCCGCTGTCGCTGCCACGGCTTGCTGCGCCTACTGGTGTTGCAGCAGGAGCTGCTGCTGCACGATTTGAAGCACCCGTGTCCTTGATTACTGCTTCTTGTGGTTATGTTGCAAGGCGCACATACCCCATGGCATGCTGCATGGTAGCCAGCAAGAGGCGGCCCTAGGGCCGTTCCTCTGCTGGCTTCCTCAACCCACGCCCAAGGGCGCATTCTTACTTACTTTCCATGGCATGCTGCCCGTCTATCATGAACCGGCACAACCTCCCCTCCCTGGCTGCTTGCACCCACCTGTGCGCAGCTGATGCTTCCTGTGGGGGTGCACACACTGGTGCAAGAGAAGGAGCAGCATCTGCGCGTGATGACGAAGATGCAGGTATGCATGGTGCTGCTCCTCTTCTCTGGTGGGGCGGTTGCTGTGCTGCGTGGGCTTGTCTACCACGCGACTTACTCACTTTGGCCATGCTTCCTCTCGTGCTAAGGCGGGTGAAGTTTGAGTGCAGTCCCCTTTCTTGCCCTTCCATTTTGAGGGGATACAGTGAGGCCAGAAGCCTCCTCATTCGCGTCTCCTTCCTGTCTCTTCCAAAGACACATTTCTCCTCTCTCGTTTCTCGTGTTGCCCTTTCCCACCACCTGCAGGGCCTGAGGGACCCGGTTTACTACCTGATCATGTGGGGCTGGAATCTGGTGCTCTACTGCGCCTTTGTGGCGGTGTTTTGCGCCTTTGGAGGACTCATCGGCCTCAAAATATTCACGCTCAATAGCTACTCTCTGCAGGTGAATGACGCGGGAGAACTGCCCAACCTCCCTTACCTCCCAAACAACACAACTTTGGTTACCTCCCTTCCCTCACTGCTCAGGCGTCGCCCTGCTCGTTCCATGTTGCTTTGGCACAGCCCCTTCCGTGTACCGCTCCACCCCTTTACCCGGCTCACGTCGTGGATAAACATGCTGTTGGTTTTCAACGTTTCAACATCCGCAGGCCGTGTTTTACTTCCTCTGGGGCCTCAACCTCACCAGCTGGACTTTCTACTTCTCAGCCCTGTGGAACGAGGCGCGCCCGGCGGTACTGCTGGCGGTGATATGGGTCATCATCAGCGGGTGGGTGGGTCGTCTCTAAACCAACTCGACCATATAACTGGAGATGACTAATAAGCTGTGGTCATTGTATGTCTCTCCGCACCACCATTGGACTGCTTGGGGCCTAACGCTGGCTGTACCTTCACCTGCTGCACTTCCTGTTGTACTGCCCCAGGTTCATGGCCAACCTGGTGATGGTGCAGTACATAGAGCAGGGACCTGCAAGGCTGGCAGAGGTACTGCAGATCATCCCATCTTTCAACCTGTGAGAATATGCGGCTGCTGCCCCTGTCGTTGCAGCCGGCATGCCTGTGTTTATGTTTGTGTTTGTGTTGCTGCTGCACCAGCCGGTGCACGGCTGGGGGTGTGGATAAACCCCAAATGAGCACATTTCATCATGTCGCTGTAATTTTGCAACCTCTGTTGCATGCCGCAGGTATCGCGGGCTGTATGAGCTATCGCAGGTGAGGACAGCGGTACAGGGGCGCAGGGGTGAAGCAGTACCGCACCACAGTGATGCAGCTTTGCAGTCTGGCCAAACATGTGGTGGCACGTGGGTGGGGGATATGCAATGAGAAGTTGCGCCGTTCCTTGCTGTTGCTGCCTTCCGCTTTTCTGCAAGATGCCACCACACACCCTTGTTGTTGTCCCCAGCAGTTTGGTTTCCTGGCCGACCGTACCGCCTTGAGTTTTGTGCCCTGCAGTATGCCTTCCTGGCAGATCGTACTGGAGGCAGCGGTCTGACCTGGTCCAAGCTGGGTGACCCGCGCAATGGCATGGTCAGCGTGCTGCTCATGTGCGGCATTGAGGCGGTCGTGCTGATGTGGGTGGCCTTCTATATGGAGCAGGTGTGAGTGGGTGTGTCCCGGGATTCCGTGTTTTGGGATTGGTGGGAGTGGGGGTGTTGGGTGGTGGTGGTGATTATTGTGGTGTTTTGGTTATACAGCGCTTGTGGTGATGGTGCTGCTGATGCTTGTGTCGTGTTGGCACCGTGTTGGCACCGTTGGATCGTGAGGCAGGTGGGGCTTTGGCAGTGAATGCTTACAAACGCACAGAGGGCATGTGCGCTTTCACCCAACGAGGGCTGTTGACCCATGCACCACTTGCTGCAAAGCAAACTACTAACCCGCTGGGTGCACCTTGGTTCCCTGCAGGTCCATGGGGTGGGCACGGGAATCAGGCGGCATCGCCTGTTTTTCCTCGGGTTTAAGCTCAGCGACAAGGAGGCACACAAGCGTAGGCGCTGGCTGGGCCGCTGGGGCCGCCGGAAAGCCACCTCAGCAAGTAGCGGCAGCGGTGAGGCGGGCGGAAAAGGCGGGGCAGCCAAGGGTGGTGCCAGGTCGGCACAGCAGCCGCTGGCCAAGGGTCTGGGGCAGCGGCAGAGTGTGCTGGGTCTATCATCAGCTGGCGGGCAGGTGGGTGATGCTGATGTGGCAGCAGGTGGAGTCACGGAGATGGTACCGGCAGATGATAGCTGGATGGAGGGGTACTACGGCAGCTTTGCTGCAGGTCCCGAGCAGCTGCGCAGCCCGCAGCTGCCCCCCAGGGAGGAAGCTGTGGGGGTGCCTGCTCCACTCCCCTTGCCCACCTCAGCAATCATAGCACCCACAGCACCCTCACCAGCCTCGACGGTGTCCCGCAAGCCAACTTCTGTGAGGCTCGCAGTTGCGCCGGAGGCTGGCAGCAGCGTGGGGAGTGCTGCTAGCAGTGGATGTGGTGCAGTGGGAGAGGAAGTGGAGGGCTCAGATGTGGCGGCGGAGCGCCAAAGGGTGAAGGAGCTCTGGCAGCAATGGTAAGATACCTTGCAGGCTCTTGATCTGCAGTGCTCTGAGCTTCGGCTGCCGTGAGCCATCAATGCTTCGTTCTGCGTTTGGTTAACCCGAGCTACACTGTGCTGTGCTGTGTTTTGAATTGCTGGCACGCTCTGTGTGCCACACTTTGCATGGCATAAAGCTGCAAGCCTGTTGGCAGCACGGCGGCACCAACGCACTGCCTCTGTTACGTCCCTATCCCTGGCTGCAGGCAGCTGTGGCCCAACACGCAGCCTCCAGCCTCCATCATGCTGCGCTCTCTGCGCAAGGTCTTCCCCGCAAGGGATGGCAACGCAGAAAAGGTGGGGCGCGCATGTCGCTTCGCTTCGCGCAGCGCGCTGGGTGGTATGCTGTGGTGCTGTTCTCATTCCAGGTCCCCTGGGTGCCTTACATCGCGGCGATGTATCATGCTGGTTGCCTTTGCTAATCTCGCGCGTTGGGTTCTCGCCTGCCCCTTTGTGTATTCCATAATGCTACAAAGTGCCACTCTGTACCTCAATGGTTGTGCCTGTATTCAGGTGGCTGTGGCTGACCTGTCGCTGGCCATCCAACGCTCCGAGTGCTTTGGTCTGCTGGGGCCCAACGGTGCCGGAAAGACCACCACCATCCGGTGAGCTGAGGCTGCTGTTGAGGTAGCAGGTTCCAACCTGCAGGGTTCTTTGGCATGGTTTCCTGCTGTTTCCCTGCACTCAAAGAACCGCACATGGCCCTGTTCCGCTCCCTGGGTGTCGATTTCTG
The DNA here is from genome assembly GCA_019693395.1 of Ettlia oleoabundans. Lineage (NCBI taxonomy): Eukaryota > Viridiplantae > Chlorophyta > Chlorophyceae > Chlamydomonadales > Ettlia > Ettlia oleoabundans. The sequence continues at coordinate 20,251 of JAAMXP010002163.1, read as the reverse complement.
CTCTCTGCCATCCCCGAATTCGTGCCGTTGTTAGGACATCCCGGTATCCGACTCTTTCCTCTGTTGCCAACTTGATCGCTGCAGCATGATGGAGGGCTTCATGTCGGCAACCAGCGGCCAGGTCAGCTCGGCCACTCGGCACTTGCCACTGCTGTTGCTGCCTCTGCATGCCGTTGCTGCCGTCACAATCCTACCCTGCTGTCTCCCATCCCGCATCCCGTGTCTCCTGGGTCAGGCTTTGTATGGCCAAAATGTCCCTTCTAGCCGCTGTGCCTGCTGGGGCCTGTTTTGCAGGCTATCATTGAGGGGCTGGATATCGGGAGGGACATGGATGAGATATACACGCTGATGGGAGCCTGCCCGCAGCACGATCTGCTGTGGGAGGGGCTGACGGGTGGGTGGATGGGTGGGGGGTTTGGGCCGACTGTGTGGAGAGGCGGGTTGGCAGGTGCCGATGCTGAGGGATGCTGATGGCAAAAGAACAAGACCTGCCGTGCCCACATGCCTGCTTACAGCAGGGCTCTTTGGCCCCCGATCCTCCAATGTAAGCATTCTGGATTTTTCTGGGCTGTCGTGCCTTCACCGCATCATGTGCTCCTCCTGACCCTTCCCCTCACACTATCTCACCCCACCCACAGGGCGTGAGCACCTGCTGTTCTACGCCCGCATCAAGGGACTGGCCGGCAAGCGGCTGCGCCGCGCTGTGGACGACGCGCTGCGCAGCGTCAACCTGTTCGCTGTTGGGAACGAACTGGTGGGAGGGTACAGGTAGGTGAAGCCTTAAAACATTGCAGTCATACCTGAACACACAGAAGCCAGCAGGAAAGCAAGTTACGCTGGGGGATGAAATGCTGCAGGGCTACAGGTGTGGCCCATCTGGAACACGGAGGGCACAGTATTCAACTGCCGGCCCTTGTCACCCACTGTTGCTGTATTATCTCCCGCTGGGCTGATACTGTGCTGCTGGTGATCCCCTATCAACCGCCCTCCCAACCCCTGCTAGCTTGCGCCCACCCACTTCATTTCTGCAGTGGCGGCATGAAGCGGCGGCTCAGTGTGGCCATCTCCCTGGTTGGAGACCCCCTGGTGGTTTACCTGGATGAGCCTTCCACAGGTGGGCATGCGCAGCAGGCAGGCGGGTGCAGCAGGCAGGCAGCGGGCAGGCAGGCCAGCACTCACCCAGGCACGCAATGGGCAGTAGAACTCTACCTCTGCAAGAAAGTGCAAGATCGGCCTACGAGCTGGGCTGGTCGACGTGTGCAATATTATCTGATTGACTCCACTTTCAACCTTGTCAACCTTATGAAGTCACGTGATTTTTATGCCGCCCTTGGCCATCCTTGTTGCAGGCCTAGACCCCGCGTCACGTCAGCTCCTGTGGAACGTCATCCGCCAGGCCAGCAAGGAGCGCGCTGTGGTTCTCACCACGCACAGCATGGAGGAGGCGGAGGCGCTGTGCGACAGGCATGCTTTGCTCCTGCATGCCTTTGCTGGCCTGATCCTGACGCGTGTTTTGCGAAGGACAGAAAGGCATATCGCCACGTCTTTCTGGCGCTGCGCTGCTCTGTCGTGTGCTTGTGGGCTGGCCGCCTAGCAGAGCTGCTCAGTAGAGCTTGTTAAATGCATGGGCTTGCTGTCGCTGGTGCACATCGATGTGTTCATGACAGGCATGCCTGAAAAAAGCATGTCGTCGTGCCAATCAGCTGCGGCCAAGCGTTGCATTATGCCTTCTCAGTGAAGCCAGCTGCACCAGGTGCTTGACAACTTCCACTGTTGCCCTGGCCGTGTGGTGTGTTCTGAACACGCAGGCTGGGCATCTTTGTGGGCGGGCGCCTGCAATGCATCGGCAACCCGAAGGACCTCGTGCGTCGCTTTGGTGGCTACATGTCCTTCTCGATCACCACACCTGTGGGGCAGGTGCGTGCGCGGTCTGGCGAGGGCTGGCCATGAGGCGAACCTGTGGGAGCTGAGTTGCAGCTGCATCGAAGGGGTGGGTCAGTAAAGGAAGCTGGAAGCTTGGAGAGGTTTGCTGCTGACCTTTGATAAGGACGCCTGTGGTCACACCTTTTCATTGAGAAGCAGCTGTTTCAGTAACGGGGCGGGCATGCAATTAGTGTATTCACAGCTTTTCATCAGTTCAAAGCATGGGATTTCTTCCCTGCAGGAGGCGGCGGCGGCAGCGGTTGTACGTGACCTCTCGCCCTCCGCCCGCCTGGTGTATGCATTAGGCGGCACACAGAAGTTTGAGTTGCCGGTGGGGGAGGCTGGGGTGGATCAGATCTTCACTCGCATGGAGCAAGTCAAGGCTAGGTAGGTGGGGGAGGTCGGGGGGCTTGTGAGCAGGCAGGCGCATGAATTGTGCGAGATTGTGGGTCCATCTGGCTAGTGCTTCAACTATGATGGATCAGAGTGATGGAACAGCCTGGGTGAGTGGTACTCCCTGAGGTTTGGCGCTTCATATGGCCATCGTGCCTGGCTGTATTTCCTTGCAATCTGCCTTCCCGCTCGCTCCCTGCCTACGCCTGCTTAGGCCTGACCGGCCTTCCTGCACTGGCGTCGCCTGCTTGTAGGAAAGAGCTGGACCTCATTGATTGGGGGGTCAGCAATGCCACTCTTGAGGAGGTGTTCATCCGCATCATTCGTGATGCGGGGGTCAACATGGGCGCATTTGCTTAGCTGCATCACCCACTCAGAAGGCGCTGTGCAACTGTAGACGAACTGACCTGAGGTTGCCAGCTGGCTGCACAGCAGGAGTTGTCATTCTGTTGCAGCACCAGCTTCCTAGAGGCGCTGTTCCAGGCAGGCAGTGGTGCAATGCTAGGGATGGAGCAAGAATCATGGTATGGTGGCCTCCAGGGGTCCATCCATAAACAACCACTCACACTATTTGCTTTCCGACACATATTGAGCTCGTTATGTGCTGTTGAAACTCGCCTCCTGTAAGCACGATGCCAGCAGCAGCAGGCCGCCAGCGATGGCACGGAAGGCGCCGCTCAAGAATGACATCTGCGTGTCAGGAGGGTTTAGAAACCATGGATGTGGGGAAGAAGGCTAGTAGGTTGACAGCCGCTGGAGCAGATTGCTGGTATGGCACCCCTGCTCTGCAAGAGATTTTGGGTGCAGTTGCGAGCAGTTCAGGTGCAGTTGCCAGCAGTGCAAGATGGGACTGACGTATATCAACACGAAAATAAGCTCTGTACCAGGTAACCTACTGCTCTGTTCAAAGCCAGGCACGCTTGGTGAGGGGGTGACCCCTGCACCTGTGTTCCGCCAGGTAACGCTCCGTATCGCAGGCACAGGCGGCAACTAGACTGCAAGTTCTGGTCCGTCTTGGCGCCGCCGGTACCTGTTGCAGCGCTGGCTCCTTTGATCCGAATCTTAGAAGCGCTTTTGCGAGCAGGACCAGGTAAAGCGCTCTGGCAGCATGCCGCCCAACAAGCGAGAATTTCGCATGACGACACAAAACGCCGCACAATTCTGATGATTCTCTTCCAACTGATAAGAGCACTGGCTAGGGCGTCAGGGGCTGAGAAGAAGGGAGATGTTGGACTGCACTAGTAGTGCGCCCTGCAGCGCAGGTACTGCCAATGGGTGCTGTTGGTAATGCCCATGAAGGGTTTCAATGTCGATCTTGCTATGCTGACACATGCCCTCCAATGATACCAGATGTTTGAGGAACGAGTGCAAGCATCCAGCACTGCTGTCCATGCAGGCAGCCTCTTGTTGCTGCCGCCTCCTGCTGCGGAAGGCCGCTCCGCCATGTCAGCGTCGGTGTGGTTCTTGCGCGTCTCACCACCCTCGGAACGACGAATTGCGCCTTTTGCCACCTAGCAGGTATCATAATACCTTTCGTCGGCATTGGACCGTCGCAGTAGGGTTGGGTGCGCTCGCAACTTGTGCAAGCAGGCGGCCTCGGTCGGGAAGGCGGCGACAGTTTCTGCTGATGTTGCAGATGGGCACCGGCAGCGCAGTCCCCGGAAACCCGGCCGCCTCAACGCCGGCTTCTAACTGAGGCTCCTGCCCGCCGGCTGCCTGGCTGCTGCCTGATCGCTGCAGGCGTCTTGTCCCTGCACCATGTGGTCTCCCTTGCCAACCTTTAGCACCCTGCGGCTGCGCTTGGAGGACTCCATCCTCTGGGTTCAGCTAAATCGCCCTGCCGCATTCAATGCCCTTTCCATGGAACTGCTGAGTGACCTGCACGTCGTGTTTGACCGGCTCCAGCACCCACGAAGCATGCTGGAGCCACTGCCCCCAGATTTCCCTCGCGTGGTGGTGCTCAACGGCGCTGGAAGGGCATTCTGTGGAGGCGTGGACATCAAGGTGGGTGCCATGTACCCATCTCTCGTTGACCAACGAGCAAGGCATCCTGGTTTGCAGTGTGCCCTGCTCACCTGCCTACTGTCTAGCACCATCTCCACCCCATCTACACCACCTGCTGTCAGGCAAGGCACCAACAGCAGCATCACTGTCCCTGTATTCATTCCGAGTTGCCCCGCAGGCAGCGGATCAGGGGATAGGGGGGTCAGCGTGGGATTACAAGGACATGCGGTCACAGCAGCTGCTGAGCCGCCTGATTGAGAAGATGAGGGCAGTGCCTCAGCCCATCATCGCTGCGGTGCAGGTGGGTAGTAAAAGCGCAGGCCATTGTGGGTTCTTTAGGGCGCATGCCAGATGGCAGTGTGGGCACGAAGGGACAGGCGGAGGAGCGGCAGCCGCAGATGGCTGTGGAGTTGTGGTGGCAGGCAGCAGGCAATGTAAGCTGGAAAACATGCCAAATGGCATCTTCCCCAGCTATTTTCGCTCCTTCCCTGCTGTTTAGCCTGGTACTCTCTGCTGGTCGCAGGGTGCGGCAGCAGGCGGCGGCTTTGCCCTTACTATGGCTTCTGACGTGCGCATCGCCGCCCGAAACGCACGCTTCAGTGCTGCCTTTGTGCGCCTGGGGCTGACCGGGACCGATATGGGGACATCATACTTCCTGTGGCGGCAGGCAGGGCTGGGAGTGGCGTCGGAGATGCTGCTGACAGGGCGCCAAATGTCCGCTGAGCGCGCCTATCAGGTACTCAGGTCGATGGGTGGGCACGGGGCACCGGCTGGGAGTGCAGCAGCAGCGGCGGCTCGCTTATTGTGGGGGCGTGCAGTTTATCCTTTTGTTTGATAAAGGCAAACAAATTTTAGGTGCAGTTTTAAACACTGTTGCTTGCCTTGATGGTGCGTAACAGACATCAACGATAATGCCAGCTTTCCTGCCGAGGTCCCTTGAACATTCCTGCTGTGTGCTCCAACCCTCCAGCTGGTAGTTTAGCCTCCTTGGTTCTCCCAGCCCTCCTGTTGATGCTTGCGCGCCTGCTTTCAGACCTGGCACCATTTTTGTTACTGCCGTCACTACCTCCTTGCCGCAGCTGGGCTTGGTAAATGAGCTTGTGGAGGACCCTGCTGAGCTGGAGCAGGCTGCCAAAAACAATGCGACAGAGATGCTGGCTGGTTCCCGCTTGGGGCTCCAGGTCGGGGCTGCTGCGAGGTATTGCGGGGCTGGTAGGGATGTGCTGTATAGCGCAGTAGAGGACCTGAGGACATTTATTTCACCAAGTATATTTACTCGGCGACAATTCAACTGCAAGCTGGCCCATTCAACGACCATGCTTGTCCCACGCACAGTGCCCTGCACCCGCCTGCTCTCTATCTGCTCTGTAGCTGACCAAGGAACAGCTGAACAGCGTGGCAGACGGTGGCAGCCTGCGCACTGCTATGGTGGCCGAGAACAGCCACCAGATGCTGCTAGTGAACAACGCCGAGGCATCTGCGGCCGCGCAGGCCTGGATGAAGGCGCTGATTGCCAAGAGCGGCAGCGGAGGTGGTAGGAGCGGTGGCAGAAGTGGCAAGGGTGGTGCGGGGACCCACTCCAAGCTGTGAGCACAGATTTGTCGGTGGTGGACTCATGCCTGGTGTAGCACCCAGCAGCCAAGGTCCCACCTGCTGGTCACGGCAAATGCCCTGATCCTATCCCTGAGCACATGCACATTCCACCACTAACCCAGTGCGTTTGCCAGTTCCATATGTTCATAATTCCTCTGTCTTTGCACAGCCCAAGCTGCGCTTGCTGAGGGAGTGGCGTTTGTCCACTAGCAGGTTTCCCTTTAAAAACTTGAAACCAAAGGTCTTGCGCACAATCTTGTGTTTCACTGGTATCCAACCAAGGTGGCCTTGCGAACTTGCGAAGTCGGCCGCCGGGAACCTGGGCACCTTTATCCCCCCTTGGCAGCTGCCGCTACCGCTGGCGCCAGCACTGCCACGGCGTTCTCAGTCCGGATACCCCCCGATGGCCGTCTACAGGCGCACATGTGCATTTAAGCTACCCCGGTGCGTATTGATGATCTACACGTGCGACCAAGCGGAAGCGAGCGCAGCTCCGCCTTGTGCCAGTGCTGACCTGCAAGTGGAACCCGCAAGTGGAAAAGGTGAAATTTTCCGTTCTGCTCAGAACCTTCTCGTCCTGCACCAGCTTGCCAGCATCGCGCAATTTTATCAATCCTTGCTGAGCACCGTCCCGCAACTTCGACTTGCTGCCCCGACAGCAAATTTGTGAGATCCCTCGGCCCCTCGCTGTGTCTCGGCTCCGACCAGAAACTTATACAGCCGGCGCTGCAGGCAGGTCGACCGTCCGGTTACAATGCCTCAGTGACCTGCCACTGGACGGTGCCCGCCGCCCAGGGACGGCCGCCCACGAAGCCGTCAGCCCTAACGGTGCTGAGCAGGGCCTGTGATTCGCCACTGTTCCGTTGCAGGCAAAAGGTCGTTCTGAGTTAAGTTTTAAGCTTGCAAGCAAGTACCATTTCCAGGTTTTGTTTTGCACTCACCGGCAGTCGCCATGCTCATCCGCACCAGCAGCGGCAGCACAAGCGTGGGTGAGCTAGGCACCGTCGAGTTGTTTCGTGCCAGTCTTGCATGGGACTCTGCTGTCTGTCCCGGCATTCTGCTTCCTCCTCATCCAGCCATATGCGGTAGAGGCACTGATAACGGCTTGTTGGCTAGCATTGCAGAACTTGTGGGTGCTGAAACACATGGTTGCTGAAACACTCAACTTGCCGTCGAACACACCACGGTTGCCCTGTGTGCAGGCCACCTGCGCCACTCGCCCCATGGCTTTTCATCCCTGTACAAGCCTGACTTCACTTTTCAATGCGGTTCATTAACCTTTCCTGTCCACTCAGTGCTACTTTCAGGTAACTGTGCTCGCTGGTTGCTCATGGATGGCAGAAGTTACATTGCTCTGGAACGCTTTGTTTTGCTGTCGCGCCAGCAGCCAGTTGCCAAGCTGCCTGCCTCTTTCCATGCTGGCCTTCTGCCGACGTCCTGCTTCCCTGCTGCTGCTCCATTGTGGCTTGCAGCTTCCAGCAAGTTCTTCACAGAGTTCTTTTTGTACATCCGCGGTCAAAAGGCGCCAGGTGGGTGCTGAGATTCGTCCAGGAAAATGTAGTCCTGATGAACTGTGGGGCTGTGTAGGGGGCAGTCTGTGTATGGTGCTGCCTGGAAATCTGGTATGGGCGCAATAAACCCCAGCCTTGCAGTATGTGCTAGAAACTGCCCATGCCGCTGTCAATGCCACACCCTCTTTCTATCCGCCATCCCAACTGCCTTCGGGGGACCAACTTGCACCCTGTGTTTCTTCACGCTTCCCTGCAGAGACGATCAGTTTGGATGCTGTGAAGTGTGAGGCACTGAGTGCGGTGTCACTCAGTTACTATCTCGACTTTGTGTACACTAGTGGTGCACTTCCCGCCTTTGACACGGTGGGCAAACAAGAAGCAGCAGCAGCAGCAGCAGGGATGCTTGAAAGGCCTCTGCACGGTGCATTGGTGCCTGGCCTCCTGTTGCAAACTGTTACTTTGCTTGTTCGTTGGCCAGTGCGTGTCTTTACGTTGAGCCTCTGCGGCGCCACACTGAGCTGCAGCTGAGTTGCTGTTGCCTTTCTGCCTATGTGGGTGCAGGTATCAGAGGAGGTGCAGCTGCTTCAGCTCAGCGACTTCTTTGGAAATCACTCACTTACGGCGCAGCTGAGCACCCACCTGGCCCAGCAGCTGTCACAGCTGCAGGACGAAGACCTGCTGCAGGTGAGAAGCTGTCAGCTGGTGCTAGATTTTTGCTTGGTATGGTATGAACTGCCGCAGCTGCGATGCGAAGCATACCATATCAATGCACGTCTGGGTTGGGTGCACGAAGCGGTTCACCACTCACAGCGCGCTACCTCTTGGTCAAAGCGGCAACCCAGCGGGCCCGCCATGCTTCTTATCAGCTTGCGAGTGAGCGGCGGTGCTGCCCTACACCATCGATACCCAATACTGTTTCCTCACCTCAAGCTGCTGCCGCAAGCAACAATCGAGGCAATGCGCTTACGCTATGCCCGTGTGCCCGTCTGCCTGCCTGGTCTCCCTCCTTTCCCTTCCCCCGCAGGTGTTTTGGGCCGCATCGGACCTGAAGCTGCGCCGCCTGGTTACAGACTGCCTGGTGCTACTGCTTCCGCAATTTGGGCGGTGCACTGCTGACAGCACAGGTGCGATAAGTAGGAGCGGGACATCAAGCTTCAATCGCACCAAGCTCACACGCAGGGTATGGGTGTTGAGCCAATACACTCCTTGCCAGAGTCTGCAAACGGTGGTCACTGCATGGCGTTTGACGTCTGAAAGTGCTCCTAGCCTTCCCCTTTGCAGTGGTGGCTGCTATTGACTGCATGGATGCAACCCTGTCCAAGATGGTGCTCACTCAGGTGTGTTGCAGGGTTGCTAGCGTGCTGGTACGTGCAGGGAAAGTTGTTGACGCTATACAACCCGCCCACACTTGCATGTGGCCCACAACGCAGCGTGCTCCGGTGCCGCAACTCACGAATGCGTGCAAGCCCAGCCCAACCCTCTTTGTTTTTACTTCTCCCCGTGCAGCTGGCATTGCACAGCGCGCCCCCTGCTGGCAGCGCTGTGGCAGCCGCGCCGCCCGGCCCTGCGGCAGCTGCTACAGCCACCAGCGGCGCGACTCAAACGGGTGGCAGCGATACTGTTCCAGGAATACGTACTCCAGGGCGCCAGGACAGTGGCGACTTTGCAGCAGATGCTGCCAGCATGAACAACCCCTCGCCCCTGGCTGTCAGCGACGCTTTTCATGCTGCTCGCGCTCTGGACCTTGAGCAGATGAAGCAGCAGTTTGTGCAGGTGCTGGAGGCAAAGGGCTGGGGCAAGTGAGGCCGCAGCAAGTGGCAACCAATCAGCACATCCAAAGTGCCGCTGCCTTGGGCAGCACCACTTGTGGAAGCGAGGCGCAATGTGCATTATTATGTACAGTTACCGCAACACAGAGGAGAGGAAAAGTTCAGTTACTCCGGCCAATCTCCGGAGTATTTTTTGCAATGGTATGCTGTGTGTTCTTGTGGTGTGGAACGAGTGCTGTGTTCTCCCCAAAATTTCTGGAGTCAATCGCTATGAATCCCACTTGCTTGTATGTATAAACCGCGTAGTAGTGGCAGGCTTGCATGTACAGCTATTATCAGCCTTCTTCTTTCACTCATTCCTTTAACAATGTATCTGCATGCATCCCCCCCCCCCCCCAAACTCATGTCGTCATGTGATGCCACTGCACGTCAACGCCCACTGCCCTGTCAACTAGCATTCCATGAATGAGCCCCCTTCTGTGCACCATTGTGGCCCAAGGCTGGACATTGATGTAATGCAGAACCCTCCCGCCACCCGACACCGGGGCAGTGCTACAACATGTCGTCCCCATTGCAAGGGAGTGACAGGTAACGTGAGGAGAGTTCCAGACGGGCTTACACTTGGAAATAATCACTCACCTCTTAAACATTAAAGACAAGGAGTGCAGTATTTGGGGTGATGCTACAACACAGGGAAATGGAAGAGCAATGCAATAAAGATAAGCTGAAGCAATAGCTGCACAATGCGCAACCTGCAAGTTCTATGCCGCGCAAATGACTACTATGCCGCGCATACGACTTGAATACTAGCTGCAAAGGTCTTCTCAGCTTCAGGTGGCTAGTGCAGGCACGCAGCCTGCAGCCAGGTCAGCAGCAGGCAGCGGCAAGCCCGGTCAGCGCAGCATGCTACATTACCACCTGCCCCCACCTATGCAGACCAACCGCTCTGTAAGGATAGAACCGAGCACGACCCCATCTTGCAAGCAAGGGCGTGACCAGCAGGCGCGTGCCCCATACCTGCAACGCCGACGGTTGTTCCGCAGTCGATAACAAGCGTGTGACCCTGCGCCAATATGTGTGGGGCGATAAAATAGCAAATGAACCGCTGAGCGGCATATTTGGCATCTATGCCTGCACGGTGCAGGAAATGGCAAAACCAGTGCAGGACTTGGGGGTTGCAGCAGGTCCCAGGTGCTTGCTGCCAATAAAGTTCGGGACTCACGTTGACGCATCGCCCCATGTCGCTCGCCAGGTACAGCATTCCATTGGCAATGTCACGTGGCAGTATCGCGACACCCTTGAGCGGGCTTGTCTGAGCCAGGACTGACTCGATTGCTGCAGGGCAGGGTGGGAAAGTAGAAAGGCACAAAGTCAGGGTGGAAAGACGAAACACGACGGGCCGCAAGAGCAGGCAGTTGTCCCTCCCGGGTGGCTGTGGGTGGGTGGGAATCTGCCTGTAACAAGCCAGCCCTAGAAGGCGACGGCTGCAGACAAAAAAAAGGAGTTCGCCCCAACGTGGCATAGACAATATGAGCTGTTTCAGAGCGCCAGTCCCATAACCATCGATGTCGCTGCATCTAGTGCACTTTTGTTATGAGGGCTTAGCGCTTGCAGCCTCAGCAGCAAAACCCAATGCACCTTCCACACTCAAGTTGCCAGGAATCACTTCTGTCAACATGGGGGTGGCTGTGGAACCTGCAGGGTCGCAGAGCACAACAGCAGGGTGCATGGCGCCTCCATTTAGCCAGACGCCACGAATAGATAGGCATCAGCTTCAGCCCCACTCAGGCTCGAGCCTAATTGTGAAGAGCCGCCTGGTCATACTTGCATGTTAGCAGCAGCAGAATACATGTATGCACCACCCCGCAATCAGAGGTGCAATGCGGAACAAGCGCCAGCTTGCTGGTCCTGCCAGGGGGCCCATTCCCCACCCGTGGGCAGCAAGCCACGGGGAGCCACTGACCTGGTGCCACCGCATTTACTCGAATGCCATAAGGTGCCAGCTCACAAGCAGCCAGCTTGGTAAGGGAGATCACCGCCGTCTTGCTAGCCACGTAGCCTGCGATATTTGTGCAGGTTCGGCCAAGTGGCTGGTTCGAAAAGCAAAGGACGGCGAAAGGACACAAGGAGTTTCAGGCATGACTGTACTTCAAGAATCAGTGTACTACAGGCAAAAGGCATGCCTTCTTGTTGCCGTGGTAGCAGCACAGCGCACGATCCTCTGGCGTGGTGCCATGTGGCATGAACTGCTGGCATCTACTACCAGGTTCGACCCGCCTCATGCACCCTACCTGCTGGGATCAGCAAGGGATCGCCGCTGTTAGCCACATTCACCCGATACCCTGCGACGCTGCTGGTGTTGATGATGCAGCCACGGGTGCCCGCAGCAATCATTGCCTTTGAGGCGAACTTGGTGCCCAGTGCAACCGCCCGCAGGTTGATCTGCACGGGCACTTGAAAGCTTTGCATCTGGTAAAAATCCAAGTACAGCAAGAAACCAACTACAGGAGCCAAGGTCCCAGCTGCCGGGTTGCAAGGGGCGGCAGCAGGATTGCGGCACTCTGCATGACACAACTCAGACAGGCAGCATGCCAGCAGACCACTCGTCAGCTTTGCAGCAAATACATGCTCAGTTCCTGCCTGCATGACTCTGTCAAACTCAGCAACGTCCAAGTTCTCTATGAGCGCCTCCCGAACGCCCAGCTTGCCCACCACTCCTGAACCAGTGGCGGCAACGGTTGTTGCCAACGAATAATAAATTTCTGAGCGGCAGCAACTGAGCGAGAGGGCACGCAAGGCGGCATAAAGTAGCAGGTAGAAGCGGTGTAAGACGATGTTGAGGGGTTGAGGCGGTTATCCCCCCAGCCGAGTGCAGGCCTCCTGTTCCTATAATAACGTGTCAGCCTTGCAAAGCTGGAAGAACCTGGAACAAAATTTATGGGATGGAGAGAAACTCACCTGCATTGTTTACCATGATGTCCAGTCCCTTGAAGGTTTCCACCGCAGTGCTGACGAGGCGCTCGATATCTTCCTCCTTTGTCACGTCGCACTCGACGGCGATTGCCACCTTAGCACTCAGCTCCTCCGCCAACTTCTGAGCCTTCTTTATCTGCACATCTGCAGGCCCCTCATGCAATTCGTGTGGCGATGGCAGGCTTGTGTTTGGAGTCACAGTTGTGCAGGCAGGGCAGGCAACAGCCACAGGGGCCAGCACATCCAGTAACAACGGTGCCTGGCGCAATGACAGCGTGCCTAGAAGTACCTCCCAACACCACCCGCGCGCCCTCCTTCACAAATAGCCGAGCAACGGCCTCGCCAATGCCTGCAGCAAGATACAAGCAGGCTGGAACTAGACAGATGGACAAGAAGCACTACATTACTGGCGCAGGTGACAAGTCGGGCGGACCGGAGGCAGCGACGTCAATTCGGCGATCGTCGGGCTTGCAGCGCATTTCAGAGGCAAGCCTGGTGTGCAGGGCGGCAAACAACAATACATATAGAGGCGGGAACAGTCTGTTGGCAGTGGCAACATGCGGAAAGTCTAGACCCAAGCTATGCTTGCCTGAGGCGCCTCCTGTGATTACGACGACCTTATTGCGTAGCATCTTGCGCGCTACTACCGGGTGAAGGCAGCGCGAAGAGTACTCAGTTCTGAAGCTGGCGACGAACGCGGGCAGATGAGAGTTTTTTTATTGACCTAGTAGGGAACTGAAAACGAAAGAATCAATCAGGCGCTAGTGAGGCTCAGATGGCAGCTTTCACCGTGCCACGTCCGCAGGGTGACATGTCACGCGTGCATCATCAACACATGCCACATGGAGGTACAGGACGGCCAACCCTCTAGAGACGGGGAAGTTGTGAAAGCAGATGTGCTTTTCAGAGACAATTATTCGCTCCGCACGCCATTGGGCTCCTATGTAACTGCTCCTTACAAACTTGAATGGATGGCGGTTGTTCAGCCGCCATGCAGCAGCCATGCAAGCCTATTTCAACAATGGCAGTTTTGAACCATGATGCTTTATGCTTCAGCATAAAGAAGGCTCTTGATTCCAGGACATAAGGCAATGTCAAATCCAATAAAATGGCAATGAAAAAGCAAGCAGGGAGGTTTGGGAGTAACAGAGGGTGTGCACGCGCTCACGTGGCTGGGATTACCCGCCTCCACAGCAACCTACAATCCTGAAAGGGTGCCTCATGGCCCCCTACAGCCCAAGGGCATCCAGAAGCTGCCAGTGACTCCACACCGGGACCATCGTGTTTGCGCAAATCATGCCGCTGGCAGCGGCAGCGGGCACACCGATGCCAGGCTGGCAGCAGTCGCCGCACCTGCAGCAAGGTTTAACACAGTTTTTGGCACTTACAGAGTGGCATTATTGGAAGTGCGCAAGCGGCGGCAAAGCAAGGGAAGTACTCCAGTATGAGACATCGAGCTCTTACAGCCAACTGCCATGAGAATGGCGCCCACGGAGACTTGACGCAAAGCAACACCCGGCTGCATCACTGGCAAGGCAACTGCAACATCAGCGGGGACCCCACCTGTACAGGCCAGGCAGCGGGGTGGCAGCTCCCGGGAAGCTGCCTGTACGTGCGGAAATCGCGGGGCCATAGGTCCCTTTGTACCGCCTGCGACAGCAACAAGGCGGTAAATACATTGAGCAGTACAATCAGAAGGCAGACAGAACAATAGTGCTGTCGGACAATGCAGGCATGCAGTGGCTAACGACGCTGGTAGCGTGCAGCTATCTGCCCAAAAGCTTTATCATTGTTACGAACCCAGAGTGAGTCATTTGGGCTGTCTCAAAGGTGAGCCTCACAACAATGGCTAACAACGGTGGCCTCCACCTTGGACCCCCTGAACATGCGCCTCCCAACAATGTCCCTCCACATAACGGGGCAATGTCCCCCAACCCAACCAGCCTTACCGCAGGTAGCGCTCATGTGTGAGGGGCGTGCCGACCAGCTTCACCTCCGCCCGCTGTCGTATGTCGGGAATGACGTGCTCCAGCGCCTCCCACAAGCACTGCGACCGCTCCTCCTGTATGGCACGGCAGGGGCACGTGTGGCGGGTTACGACCGTGCAGCAGAACAACTCTCATCAACTTCTCTGTTTCAAATAAATCAGGATTGCGCATTTTGAATCAGCTTGGTGGGATGGTTTGCGGGTTGTTTCAAGAAAACCAGAGGAATAAAACAAGGACCGGTGTCAGGGTCTCACCTTAAGTGCCGCATATTCTGGGGTTCCACGTTTCAGTCCTTCCCAAAGTTCATATGGCTCGTTGCCGGCTGCAGGGGCAGGCAGACAGGGCAGGCAAAAAGCAGAGGAATTCAGAGGTGAGCGTCAATCAATAGGAGAACCATGACAGGAAACGGCGAGAGGTACCACCGGTGAAGGTGCAATATTGGGAACTGATTCCCATTAATGGATCGAGAGACATGAAGTAGAGTGCACACCCCTTGCCATGCCCTGCCCCTGCCCTTTCCACTGCCCGAGCCCTGTGCCTGCCCCAACACCTGACTCTTGAACTGCCCTTCTGCCTGCCCCTTGCCAATTTCATCACCTGTGTATGCATGCACGATGTGCTTGCCAGGAGGCGCCAGCGAGGGGTCCAGAACAGAGGGGATGCTGATGTTGCACACATTCTGAGGAGCCTGCACAGCAACTCGTGATAGCTGAGCAGTTGGTGGTAGCGGTTAGTACCGAGGCAGGGCGAAGTGGCGGAAGACTAACTTGCCCGGGCGATCCAATTGAGATAAACGCTAGCTGCTTTGAGATTGCAACATCAGCAGCGAAAAACCAGCCAGCAATCCCAGGCAGGTGCGATGTGTGCACACCCCAATACCAGCAGAGGCAGCAGCCTCAGCGGCAGTATTACGCTGCAAGATATTTTACCTCAAAATCGCTCCAGCGGTTGACCACCAGGTGGTGTATGTCTAGGTCGGGGGACAGGCCTGCTGCGTCGATGCCTAGATGAAGGTGCACGAAGCTGCCGGTACGGGGGGTAGCCATGCCCTCTTGGCGGTACAAATCTGGTACCGCACCTGTAAAAGGAGCGACGGACGTATGATGTGGCTTGTCATGTGGATGGAGGTTTGAAAGGGACGGGGTGGTAGCATGGTGCTGAGCAAGGGCTGGTCGCGGTGGATGGGGCCAGCAAGGAGTGGCAGCAGAGCCAACACAAGTTGGAGAGGCAGTGATAGCTGTGAGCTGCAGCAAACCTGCAGCAGCACCTCGACCCCCCTGTTCCCATCATTCCAACATGCACCCCAGCAGGTCCCCTGACCACCCATCACGTCATCTTGCAGTAACAAGTCCTATCAATCACCCATCTATCCACCCAGTTACCCATCCATGTACGATTTGCAGCAACAGGTCCCCATCAATCCACCCACCTTGTGGCAGCAGGCGCATCGTATCCCAAACAGAGGCGTTGCTGACCACCGCTTTCTTGGCCCGTATCACAGGGGCCGTCCCATTGCTGCCCGCGCTGCTCCTAGGGCGCAGCCGCACCCCCGCTGCCCGCCCGCCTTCCACCAGCACCTCCTCCACGTGCGTGCGTAGCAGCACACGTCCACCGTGCTTCTTGATGCCTGTGGTGGTGGGGAACGCGTAGGAGGGCAGGGGAAGAGGCCAGAAGGGATGCTGAGCAAAGACCGTGGGTGCATGTGGATCGCTACGAGGGTGGGTGGGATAGAGCCGATGCGTGTTGAAATCACACCACATCGCACCCTGGCAGGCACCGAGCCTCCCTAGGTGTCACTTGGCCTTTCGACATCATTCTGATGGCACAGCCTCCATAATCCCATGGCCCACCCACCTCGCACCAGTGCGTCCACTATTGCCTTGCTGCCTCCCAGGGGATAGTCAATCGTGCTGTGCCCGCTGTTACGCTCGGCAAACATGTACGCCATCTCTGCAGGCCTCGACCATGGAGCGGGTGGGTGGTTGGGTGGGTGCATGGGCTGATGGGCGGCAATTTTGGTCAGGGGAGGTTGTGGGGCGGGGCAGGAAAGCCATGTGAGAAATGGGACCTGGAGGCAAGCCGGGTAGCCACAACGTGAGGTGGCCCAGGGGCTACCCAGGTAAGCTGGCAGCAGGAACAGCTGGTTCACTCACCTGTCTGTCTAATGCAGGTCGGGCATAACCATCGCTTAGCCACAGACTCACTGCTCACCAAGGCATACCAGCAACTTGCCCTCAGCTGAATAACTGCACACACCAGCCTCACACTGCAAACCAGCAACCAGCCGCCTCACCCGCGCAGATTGTGTCCTTGGCGGTCATCCCGCTGAGGACGAAGCACTCGAGGTCCAGGAAACCGCGCAGCCAGGGGTTCGTCACCACCTCATCAACCACCGCTGCAGAGCAAGGGAGCAGGACCATTGAGCCTGAACTTCAACCAACTGCAAGCTGCTGCCGCCCAGGTAGAGGCAACCAGCAGCCCTCAATTTACCGCCAGGTCGGCAGCCCTGCATACACCACCACACATCTGCACAAACACAAGCCTGCCAACAATAGAGTGAGATCCCCCACCTGAGAACGGCCCGGTCAGCTGCCCAGCGACTAGGCCCGCCCGCACCAGCCCTGGGCCATACCGCCCCGCAGTGAGGGCGATCCCGACGTCCCCACGGATGGCGGCGGCCGGAAGCAGTGCAGCACCCACTTGCAACGGCTCCATGCGTTTCTGCAGGGCGCGCCACTGCCGCTCTGCCTCCTCCCCTCCCATGCGCCTGCAGGAACGTGGGCATGCACGGCGGGAGGGGACTTAGTGTTGATGGCATGTGTCAGCAGTACAGTTGCTGCACAAAGATATTTAAAGAACCGTCGGCATTTTGCTGCTGGGATGGGAGAGACTGGCGGAGGGCATCTGCAAGGCGCTTGCCGCGGTGGCCAAGCATCGGCGCATCCATCCGCAGAACGGTGGCATCTAGCAGGAATGGGAGGTGGGCACAGTACGCTAGGGCCAAGCATCTGCACAACCAGCCGCGCAGGAATTAGCGCACCTGATGTTGGCTGCATACGCCTCTTCATCACATGTGCAGGGAAAGGAACCATCCGGCGTATATACCACCCACTGCGGGAGTGGGGGAGGGTGGCGTGGCAGCATGTGGGCTGTTGGAACTAGCTGGTACCAATATGGTGAGATGGTGTAGCGGCACAGGTGTTTGACGGCTGGTTACGATAAAACTAGGAATACAAAAATGACCCGTGTTGCAGGAGGCCATCACTTGAGCACACGACAAGACCGGACGTGAACATCAATGGTAGCGACACCAGCCTGCAGGTGCTGCGTGCCCCAGCTTGCCTGCTTGTACTGCACGCACTCCACGCTCTCTCCCACAGCATCCAGCACTTGCTTCAACGGATTGGTGGAGCTGCCAGGAGGGCCTGCAACCCAAGCGATTTTGATGAAAGTCACTTTGCACTATATGCAACAACAAACAGCGATTGGAGGCAAGCTTGCTTTCGGTATAGTGTCAAGCCCACCCTTTCTCCCTTTCTCCCTCCCTCCCTTTCTCCCTCCCTCCCTCCCTGCCTCCCTCCCTCCCGCCCTCCCCTGCTTCAGTCCTTACTCCCATGCCCAACCTCGAACCAAGTACTTGCACATTGAAGTCCTGCTGCACGCACCAGAAAGGCCAGCGTAAAAGGAGGGCCCCGCATCGAAGCTATAGCCTTGCACCTCAAACCCGTGGGCTGCGCCGCCGGCATGGTAGTGGCTCTCACACACAGTCACTCGGTAGCCGTAACGTGCCAGGAGTGCAGCAGCACACAGACCTGAGGAGTGATAGGGAGGCCAGGCGGGGGAGCGGTTGGGACGGTAGGGCAGCTGGGGGGGCGCAACACAACCACAGCACGCGGCGGAGGATACAAGCGGTGGCGGCAGCGCGGCAGCGGGAGAACGGCAGAGATAGGAATGATACTCACCTCCGATGCCGCTGCCAATAATGACTACGTCTGTCTCCTGGCTGCCTCCGATTTCGGGAGCAGCAGGCGGCGGCGACTCTTCTAGGGACGCTGAGGAGCAGCGTGTGGGTAGCCTGGTGGCGGCGCCATGCCGCCGCCGGCGACGGCCACCACTCAAAGTGCTGGCTGCGGGTGTAAAGCTGCGAGTAGCCGTTGTCGCTAACATCGGGGGCACTGGTTGATGAGCCGCAGGGCCCCTTGCAGCCTGCCGACTGGCGCAAGAGCCCTGCATTTCGCGGCTGCAAGGTGGGAACGCTGTACTCTACTCCTCGGGCGTCAATCAGGTGGTGTCCTTCATCAACGCAGGGCGGAACGTCGGCAACAAGCGGCTCATGTATGTGAACCACATCGCCGCCAGTCGCCAGCGTGGCGCCGCCAGTTGAGAGCACCACCCAGGTTGCACCCGTCATCTCAGTTACGAGCGACCCTATAGCGCTCTTCGACATCGTTACAGCAATCCTAGTGCATCACATTAAGCGAGACAGTGATGCTGTGACTCGGCAGCGGTCACCCAGCGGGTGGGCATGATGCTGCACCCATCCCGTTGGGTAAGTGGAGCGTGGACATAACTGCCCTGTTTGTCGTAAAACAACACGGGAAACGCATTGCAGAATGACAAGCCATGAAAGAGGCCAGCAGTATTTAAAATTTAGGGTTGCGTACAAGGTAATGGGCCGGCAGCGGCCCTAGCAGCAAATTGACAGTCAGGAGGGTGGGCTCAACGCTTGCTGAAGCAAGCTTCGGATATCATTGTAATCGTGCTACTGATGACAGGGCATTACTCCCGACGTAAGCTGGCAGTTGCAGTGTGTACGGCAGTCTGGAAGTAGGGAGCGTTGATTGCGGCGACTCTTGCCGGCCAGCGGCGGCAGCGCTGTAACATCCTGTTCGGCAGTGTAGCGACCCGCGGTGCAGCGGGCAGGGCAAATGAGGTGTTTTAAACTTCTGGTTCGCAGTTGCGTGGCTGAAAAACCAGCGGGCTGCATCGATTGCATGGGTCAGCACCATAGGAAGGTACCAGCTGTCTGCAGGAAGCTGCAAGAGGCTGCCAAACATACCTCTTGGCGCAATTCAGCCATTTTAATGCGACACTTTTGCTACTTGTGCACAGTGCGCTACACACAAGACACCTGTGTTGAACAAGCTTGCCGCTTTCCCGCAAACCCGACCTTGGCGGGAGGTTAAGCATGTCCAGCCCGCGAAACGTGCTGATCGCGCCCAGCTTTGAGCCTGAGCAAGGCGTCCTTCGCGCGGTGGTGCTGGGGGCCGGTGTTGCGGGTGTGCTGAGCGCCCATGTCGCTTGCCAACACTTTGATAGCGTGATACTGGTCGAGGGAGACAAGTTGGAGGGTGCACCGGGCGACGCGGAGCACATCATGGAGGTGAGCCCTGCCGCACGGTACTTGGGAGTAGCATGCACCTCCGCCAGCAGGCAGGGAGGTGCGTGTGCAGAGACCCTCTTCCGTATACACCTGCCAGCAATTGCCAGAACTTGCATTCTTGCAAACATCAACTGACACTTGTAGATTCATTCTTTTTGCTTATACAGACACCACTCGCTGCCTGCTCCCGCAATCTCCAGGTTGCAAAGCAGCGGCGCAGCATCCCTCAGCTGCCCCAGCCCCACACCCTTGCTATGGGCGGCCTGCAGGCCATGGAGTCTCTGCTGCCAGGCTTCAAACAAGAGGTAGGGCCACTCAATCCCGCGGGTCGACTCATTAATACGTCGCTAAGTGGCCAGTTGGCTGGGTTCAGCAGGCCCGATGGATATCATGGATGCCCTGAGAAGAAGCGACGTGTTGATGCATGCCTCCCTCTCACCCGCATGCAGCTGATGAAGTGTCTGCTCCAGTACCAATAACTCCGGCTTCCCAGCAGATTTAACAATACGCTGCGCCCTTTGCCCTGGTCCAATCGCTCCTTCATGCTCTTCATCTCACTCTGCAGCTTGTGCGGCGAGGCGGCCTCGAGTTGGATCTGGCCCGAGACTTCATATTCTACGACTTTGGCGGCACTTATGCCCGCACCCAGGACAGCTGCCTCAAGGTGAGCGCCCCGTGCAGCTTATTAGCTTGCCGGTTTGGGGGGATTGGGGG